>JAUCMT010000021.1:2706742-2732567 GCA_032357475.1 Enteromius thamalakanensis
TTGCCAGCTGCCCGCACTTTCTCTCTAATTTGTAACCCTTTATATACCGTTGTCTTTTTGTTCATTTCAGGTCTTGTAAACGTGTGTTATGTCTGTATTGTGCTGTCATGTATCCAGTGTGTAATTCCTTTGTAATTCCTTTTGCTGCCCCGTCAGCTTTTTGTTTTGCTCTGGTTGATTATTAAATGTTTTGCATTTGATTTCGCCGTGTTCTCTGCTCCTTGTTCCGTGGAGGAATTGATACACACAGCCGCACGCACCAAGAGCCACGCAATACATCACAACTTTTTAGTGAGACACAAAATATGTACCAATAAATACACATCACTGCAGTGTCCAAAGGTAATGAACACTAAAGGCAGTAAAAGTTGTTAGGTTTAGGTATTATGTGGGATTCAAGATATAGAATAAGGTCATGTAGAATAAGGCATTAATATGTGCTTAATTAGCACTAATAGATGGATAATATTCTAGTAACATACATGCTAATAAGCAACTTACGGATGTAATCATAAAATAAAGTTTTGCTCACTCAGCGTTGCTCTCAGATTGATCGAATCCCTTTTTAGACTCCTATTTACAAAATTTTTTAAGCTCTCAGAGAGAATTCTTTTCATTTTTATGAATATGGCCTATGGTCATTAGAGCAATCATTTTCAGTTGCCTTAAAAACACTCTTAAAAATAAGGGTGCTTCTCGTTGTCATTGAAGAACCTTTGTCTAAATGGTTTCATAAAGAACCATTAAGATCTGATGAACAATTCTGTTTCACAAAAGGTTCTTCAGATTTAAAAAAACTAAAAGATGATTCTTTAAAGAACCTTTGACTAAATGGTTCTTTGTGGAACCCAAAAAAAGATTCTTCTATTGATTCTTCTATTGTAGTGAATCTTTACTTTTAAGAGTCAACGTGCCTGAACACACTTCTTTCAAACAGATGGGCGCAAGTGCATTCGCCACAACATGGCACTGGATGTGAACTGTTGGACTGAAATTAGCAAAAAAAAACTTGAGCTGCACCTGGCGTCGCATTGGGCCAAGTGCATCATATAGGACCCAATGTCATTAAAAACCTAAAACTGGAATCAGTTGCATCAAAAGACATGCGATTGATCAGACGATAATTAGGGAGTAACACATGGAAGACGCATCCTCATATAAACATCAAAAAGCTGTGGTCTGCTTTAGTCTGGGCAGCTGAGGTGTGTGGCTTTCTCATGTGGCTCTTTGAGGTCTTTCATTATCTGCGAGATCATGTATATATCTATGAAACATTTCAAACCACTGTGCACGGCAAATTCAGCACATAGAGATAAAGGTAAAGCTGTTTAGCCACAATGTCAGACTTCCTGTTTGGAAAACCAACTACTGAGCAGAAGAGCCTCATACCAGCTGTGTAGTTTGGTGATGAAAGTTTTATGGGTGTGTTTTCTGTCCTATGGACAGTTCAGCTTGCCATACAAGAGAACACATAAGCAAAACACACTTAATACACTTACAAGACCTTATTCTTCCCTATCCAATAATCTCCTTATGCAAAGAATCTCCTTACATATAAAATCTTAGCTGTGAGATTAACACAGCAATGAAATAAAATAGATATCAAATACAGACTTTTGCTTAGATCTCAGTAATTTCACATCTGTATTTATTTAACCGTGTCAAACTCTTATGCTTTATTGTATTTCATATTGCAGACGAAACTCCCAGTGCTGTTGCTGGGCCGTTCAGCTGACCTGAGACCAGGGGAGTTTGTGGTCGCTATCGGCAGTCCATTTTCTCTTCAGAACACAGTGACCACAGGCATCGTCAGCACCACCCAGAGAGGGGGCAAAGAGCTGGGCCTGCGAAACTCTGACATGGACTACATCCAGACAGATGCCATCATCAATGTGAGTTTATCGTACACTGCGTACAACCAGTTTGTTGGTTAAGCAGTGATATAATGCTTAGTTTTGTTTGTTTCTAAGAATGATAAAGATACTTGACTGTAACGTAAATACACATCTTCTTTATGTGTAGTGAAGACTAAATAATTTCAAATTTTATGAAGTAGTTTAGCGTAATCTTATGATTTCCTCTATTCGTGATATTTTCATTCTTATGTTATTACTAGCCATGATTAGTCCAATAAAAATGTGTAATAATATAATTTCGCTTCACGCAGTCATGGTTAATAATATTTGACTTTAAAAAAGGTGTTATTTTTTTTATTTTCAGTGTTTACTGTAAAAGATGATTTAGACTGTAAAATAATGACATTTATGACTAGAATAATAATTTACAATTAAAGCTGCAAGCAGCAATGAAAGGGCCCTCGCACTTGCTCACCGCCTGCCGTGGCTTCAGGAAGACAGGGAACAGTGAGCAATATGCATTTAAAGAGGCAAATATAGAAATAATATGTAAAAGTAATTTAAATGTGCCAAATTTTCTGCTGCCAGCTGTTGGCGCTAGGCCTATAACTGAACATATATATGTTCATATAAATGTATTCAGACAAGTACATTTATCACGCATTTCAAGTTTGGTGCTAATTGAACATGGTGTGCTTGAGTTAGATTAAAGCATGACATAACCTGTTTTCAACAGGTGGCGCTATGATTAAATCTGAATATTGGCCTTATAGATGCTTTCAGGCAAGGACTCTGATAGAATATGTTAAGTTTGGTGCAGATTGGACATTGCATGTTGAAGTTAGTGAAAAAAAGGGATTTCCTGTTGCCAGCTGGTGGCGCTATGACTGTAATGGTATATTGGCCTTCAGGCCAGGAACCTTGTCAAGCGTGTGAAGTTTGGAGCAGATGGGACATTTTATGGCTGAAATAAAGAAACTTCTATTCTCATGGCTTGAAATCGAACTTTGCAACGCTGCCACGGACATGCCCTTTAAAGTATGACGCCTGAAAATGGCAAAAATGACACAAAATTCGCCGAGAATATTAAAAATAACCAACTTCTTGCTGGGCTTGCTCCAAGAGGCTTTTTTGTAGATATTGGTCTGTTAAATGTTTGTAACGAATTTCATACATGTGCATGAAAAGTCGTTCAAGCCGCACACTTTTGAAAGTGTAAAGTTGGCACTGTCGAGTCATTTTGCCACACCCACTTCTGAAACCCATAACAGATGTAAATTTTCACCAGTTCTGATGCGTGTGCAAAGTTTTGTGATTTTCAGAGTATGTTTAAGCCCTCAAAACTGCGATTTACTTTGGAAAAAAACAATAACAATTAAAGCTGCAAGCACCCAGGGTCACCACCTCACGTGGCTTCAGGAAGACAGGGAACAGTGAACAATATATATACACACACTATGCGCACATACATAATGGTAACCTAAATACAGTAAAAAAAATCAAGTAAAAAAGCATGGTAGAAATAGCTCTTTTACAGTGTTAAAATATAATTGACAGTAATATTTGGCATTATATTTACATTTTAAGTTTGGAATAATTAAGTTTTTGTTTGTATTTTTTATATACTCTCTTATACTTACTATGACTGCTTTAATTTGATCAATACAGTGAAACAGTTAATAATGTAAAATCGTATTACTTTTAAAATACATGTTTTCTATTCTATTCTATGAGTGCTACTTATTATCATATTTTCATAAACCTAAACTCTTTCTGTGTTTTAGTACGGTAATTCAGGAGGGCCCCTGGTGAACCTGGTAAGATTTTTTACTTTTTGTTATTATGTCCTTCTCATTTCTAAATAACAAAACAGCTTGAGTCTTATTTTTTAGTAAATTAACAGGAGTAATAGAATGCAGCCAGGTTTGAATGTTTATAGCATGTTTTTAAGAGCCTAGAAACACATGTTGGCAGAAGGGATGTGTGTTGAGTCAGCCGTGACCATAAACACATGTGTGCATGCATAATGATCAATGGCGGAAATATCCCATTGTGACAGGAAGACATCTGTGCATGCAGATGTGCGGCGTGTTTGTGTGAGTTTACATTTGTGTCTGTTGCCGTAGGACGGTGAGGTAATAGGAATCAACACGCTGAAGGTGACAGCAGGAATATCCTTCGCGATTCCTTCTGACAAGATCCGACAGTTCCTGGCCGAGTCTCATGACAGACAGGCTAAAGGTCAGGAATAAAATTACGGATTAAATGTGCTAAATCTGAAACATTTAATCTGTTAGAACAAGATTTCAAATTGAAAGTTCAGAAAAGTTTCAATCAGTAAAATCTCATGTTTGTTTTCAGGAAAAACAGCCACAAAAAAGAAGTATATCGGTGTAAGAATGATGACATTAACCCCAATGTAAGTCATTAATTAGTATACAAATACATATACATAACACTGGATACTAGACAACATGATATTTATTTCTGTGCTGTATCTTTCCCTCACAGACTTGCTAAAGAGCTAAAGGAAAAACAGAGTGATTTCCCAGATGTCACCTCTGGAGCGTACGTCATTGAAGTTATCCCTAAAACACCAGCTGAAGTGTAAGTAGACACTAGTTTTCACAAGAACAAGTGCACTGCCATTTTTGCCATGTTATGCTGTCTAGCAGTTTCATATGTGATGCTGTATTTACCATAAAGATGCTCCATCTGAATAGCCTGGGCCCGCCCATATTTCCTGTGACGTTACATTTTATTTTGCAAGCAAAGTTAGTCTGGCAAAGCTGCTGTTTTAGAGCATGTCTGTTCCCAAAAAAGTGGGAATCAGTAAGAAATGAGCTCTTAAAGTAAAGACATTTTCCTACTGCTTTAATGAAGCTAGCTACAATTGGTTACAAGTGGCTTCAGGTTCTGTCGCTACGCATACACCATCAGAATGAGTGGTCTGATTGGTTGTAGATTCGTCCAGTAGTATACAGAGGCATCTGATGGACGCAGGTTAAGACAGCCTCCCAGAAGGCGGGTAGTAAGGTAGCTTGGCCAGACTAAGCTCCTATGAGCTTTAAAGTCACGGAAGCCAGGCTAATATCTGAATCCATAATAGTTTAAATGAACAGCTTCCAAAATGGTCAACTTCCTGCTGACGCAGCAGTGTTTTTTTTCTCTTTTTATTTCATTTAGAAGTTTAAAGGTTTTGTAACTAAAATTAACTTTTGGGATTTCATTGTGTGTGGTTGAATTTGAAGTAGTCTACACAATTTTAGCTTATATGAGATTATATGAACAGTACATGAGTGGCCACTTCCTGTCTTTGTGGGTAGCCAATTTAGTATACGAGTACACATAGGGACAGTTTGTGGTAAGAATCTACAGAAAATGACCATGAATTACAGCATAATCAGCTACATGTAACTATTTCAAATTTAACTAGAGCTGAAAAAAAAAATATTCAGAAAAGAAACTGATGTCGGAAATATCAAACCAATTTTAGATTCAAAAAAACAAACAAACAATTAAATTGCAGGTTTGAACAGAAAGTAGAGGGGTAAAAAATTCTGAATGCCAAAAGCATTAATTATTTATTTGTAAATATTTTAGTTATATGAATATAAATGTGAACATGTTAACCTAATGAATAATGAAAAAAGACTTGTTTTTAAAATATATATTTTATTAAATATTTTAAAACTGCATGTCAAAACAGAAAGTGCAAGGATGATTAGAAGCCAACACCTAAACACTTTATAAGATGAGCCAAATATATTCTGAAACAGAGAAATGTGTTTCTCACTAAACAATCAAGCTTAAAGCTGTCATGAACTGCTGTGTTCTGAATCTGAACACTGTGTTTAAATAGGTGTGGTGGATTGTAGACTCATAAGTAAACACTCACTGCTATCAGTAGATCAGAAGGAAGGCAATGTAAAGATTGTTTTTCCACAACTAAGTACTGCACAGCGTCTCATTGCAATCTTTTTTGTTTGCTTTCTGCATAGACCTGTGTGTTCAGCTCTCTCGTAAACACAACATGCACAAATCAGTGAGAAAACTAAAACCTAAATTGGCAGCGATGTAGAAGCAGGCATTGGTCTTATGCAAAGGAGCTGTTTAGCTACACTATTACATCATAGAGTTGTCCATTCCACAATCTGTCACTTTGGCAGAGTGGCCTCAATATAAGCTGTTTTTAAACTGTTTTTAGCTGTTCCTCAGTTCATGACCCCTTTAAAAACCAACCTGGTCTCATAAGTATTTGTACCTCTGTGCAACACCGTTTTTACGTGCCTTACTGCCAGTAATGGGAATAACGGTGTTATAAATAAACGGCGTTACTAACTGCATTATTTTTTTCAGTAAAGAGTAACAAGTTACAACGCCGTTACGGTTACTGACAATAAATTGTGGGGATACTATAATTTATTATAATATTTGCATTTTTATTTTTCAGTTAAACTCGATGGATGCGCAGTGTAGCTGTATTTGATGTACCATAAACTCTGAACATAGAACTGCCGGTTTCTGTGGTAGTGGGCGGGACTAATGCGCTAAAGACAATCTTATTGACTGTTGCTCACCTATTATTGTCCCTGTTTTGATTTCAGCAAATCAGTTCGAGCGAACGCATACTATGTGATTAATATTCATGAACCCTACAGCTCATTAATACTTAACGTGTTATATATTGTTATTAGTAGTAGAAGTTTTGTTATCATAATTCTTTGCTCCATTTTTTTATAGAACCATTAAATGATAAACAAGCACCACCACCAGTTAGTTTAATTAATTTAACATTTAATATCGGGAGCATCCAAGTTTGCCATTTTATTTATTTTTTAGTAATGCAATAGTTACTAATTTTGATACGTAACTAGTACCTATAATTACTTTTTTAAAGTAATGTGCCCAACACTGCTTACTGCACATCAGTTTCACCACAGTTTCAAAGAGAAATGTCCACTGCGTGGCTCTGATACACAGATTCAATACATGAACCCTGGCACGTTTTATTACATTGATAAAGGCATGTACTGTTGGATTGTAGGGGTTGGAAATATGCCCTACACTAAATCCACCCTTAAACCTCCCTGATAGTATTAGCAAATGCATATCTGATATAAAAATGCATTTTATGTGGCATTTCAACTTTTCGTCAAACCGTAGTTCTACGGGATTCAAACTGGTGCTCCTTGTCTCTCAAGTACATCTCTGTGAGCTACCGAACAAACCTACCTTCTTTAAAAATGCATATATACGAAGCTGGATATGTTTGATGCTAACATTCAAAAACATTTGTTTTGATATATCCCAGGTTTTTAATATCGTTTTGAATTCATAACATGATATTCTCCAAGTAAATGTGTGAAAATTACACTATCAATCGAAACTCTGTAAATTTATGCCATGAGACCAGGTAAGTTAAACATGCATAAATACTCTATATCAAACAGTATGTATCAAACTATCTGTAATTATAGACAAAGCAATAGTGACCACATACTAGTAAAAACAGTTACTTACACTTGCGTGGTGCAACATCAGATCCTGAAAATCCTGCATCAAAATTTTGCCTTGTTTGTAACCAAATCCACAGTAAAATGAAGTGAACAAAAAAGCTCTTACAGACACAGTTGAGTTCAATATAAGCTGATTTTAGACTAACAAGAAACTTACAGGATGTTTTTAAAATACAATAAAAAAATATATAAAGTTAGTGTAGACATAATGACATCACCTCCTAATAAAACCCAGTACTGTTTTGTAATGAGAATCTAATAATGTGAAGCACTGTTAAAACAATTAGGACAGTTCTGACTTAAAATTAGGTCAGTTTTAACTGCTTCCTGGTTTTTTTTTTCACTAGTGGCGGCCTGAAGGAGAGTGACGTCATAATCAGCATTAACGGTCAGAGGATCACATCAGCCAGTGATGTCAGCACGGCTATCAAGAAAGATGACAGTCTGAGAACAGTGGTACGACGCGGAAATGAAGACGTCATCCTTACAATCATTCCTGAGGAGATTGACCCTTGACCTCTCTCATGCTCACCCATGAGCTGGTTCTCAGACTTTTACTGAGTGTGTGTCTGGAGCCGCACTCCTTCTAGAAACCATAGTGAAAACTTTCCAGCCCATCCATCATCCAACCTGAATATTATTTTCAGCTTAGAACAGGAAAGGTCCTTTGTCGCTTTATTTTCCCATAGCATCCAAGTCATTTTCTGTTTATTCATTAGTATACCATGTTAGAATGAGCCCTTTGTACATACATATGAAAATTTAGTGCTGGCTAGTTCACTAACATGCCGAAGTGTATATAATTATGCTGTTCCAAAACCTAGTAAGCTACCTAAGCATGACTTCCATTTAAGATGGTGAATGAAGCAGGTAAATGTTGATTATAACCCTTAGATTTTATTAATTACTAAAAAGTATCGACTAAAACAATTCAGTGTAATTAAAAATAATTGTTTTACCCAATTTTATGTGCGCAATTTATTTTTATGCCTCCCTTACAAAAGATAACCATGGTTTTATTATATTAAAAGTAGAAAATGGATACATTTTTATGAATTTGGATAACCACAGTTTTAGTACAAATACAGATTATGTGCACTTTTCACCTGATTTCATCTGCAATAAGTCTAAAATGTTTCCTATCAAATGTTAAATGTTAAAAATGAATGTCTTGAAGATGCTTATGGTTTATAATGTATGAAAACAGGTGTGTGCTATCTGAGTAGAGAATTATGCAGTTAGATTAGCAAAATGCTAACGGCTAACTGAAATCTGTTGTGGGTTTCTGTGAGGGTTCTGAGAGTTGCTGCCTATGTGTTTTCAAAATCGGTCACGTATGGCCGGTAGTTGACTAGGTTTTGGAACAGACCTTATATTTCGTTCTTATGTACACATAATAATACATCAGCAAAGCATCTTGAAATTTTGTTGTCTATATTCAGCTTTCTACTTATTTTTGTACTTACACTCAGATCTCAAACTTCACATGATTTGAAACAGAATTGTGGGCCATTAGAGGATGATTATTATCTTGCAATACGTTTGATTCCTTAAATGTGTGTCTGTGTTTCTCGGATGACAATTTCCAAAATGAAATTAAAGGTTAACGTTTTTAAACCGTTTCAGTGTCATACTGTTCGACTTCAGAATCATCAAGAACTAATGCATTTTTAAGGTCGATTAGAGTGATGCAATACTAGATTGAACAATCTAGCAGGGAATATTGAGGAAGTGAGTAACCCTGATATTTATTAGAGGTTTTAATAGAGGTCCTGCTGTGGAGATCTGGTCTTCTGAGGTCTGATTCATTCTTTAGCAATTTGTCATGCCCGTACCATAATGAATTTCAATATTCAGTCTTGAATGGATGTCATGCTTGATTTCAATTTAAGATAGCTAACATCTTTTCTTTATGGCATTAATGATTCATAGTATTTGATCAATTACATATCAGATTCATTCTTCTTTAATGTCTGCCTCACCTCAGGAACAAGGTGGACAGCAAGGGACACATAAAACTCTGACTGAATATTATTGCTCTCGTAGAGTTATTCTCCAAAATCATGCCAAATTGCTGAGCTCACGGCTGGAGATCTTCTAGTCGATATTGGTTCCATCTATCACAAATGACCCCAGAACTCACTTAACAATGTTTCCACAGCAATCCACAGAAAATGAGATGTTTCATCTTAAGGGGCTATCCTCCTAACCCCAATAAATTACAATAACGGTTTCAATCAACCAATCAGAATTTGCAGTTAGGGTAACACTCTCAGGAAATAAAGGTATCACCGGGGTGGTATACACTACTTTGTACAGTTTTGTTATTAATATGTAAACTTTAATTACAAATATGTTCCATCATATGGTAACACGTTGAAATATGGAACATGTATTGACTATGAACTTTTTCCTCAATAAATTCATAATTTGCTACTTATTCATATTTAGTAAGGTAGTTAGGTATTGAGTAGGATTAGGAATATATAATAAGGCCATGTGGAATAAGGCATTCATTTTTGCTTAATTACTTATAATAAATGTCTATTATTCTTGTAACATGCATGCCATTTAGCAACTAGTAAATGAAAAAATACTTAAAATAAATACTTAAGTGGTAAATAATTAGGTACAAAATATGTTTTAAAAAGATTACCATGCAGTGACAGCTTTTGTACCATTTTTTCTAAAAGTGTATAGGGTTAGTATTAGAAATAGGTTGAATAAAACACATTCATTTAAATTATTATTAGTGGGTTATGTTTATGGATAATTATAATATAAATATATACATTAAAAACCACAGTGCTTGCAACAATTAAACAGAGGAAAAGTGTTGACCAATAAAAGATGTAGATCCAGAAAATTCCCATTTAGCCATTTTAGGCTCAAATTCAAGAATATGATAGTACGTTGTGTAAAACATCAAGTCTTGAAAAACAAAACAAACAAAAAAACAGTTCCTTCCATTATGATATAAAGAAAACTATAAGATTTTCTGGATCTGTTGTGATGTGCTGCCCTCATTTGTTGGTTTACTGGAGGCACAATGTGATGCGTCTCTGAGCAGAAACATTATACACTTAAGACATTATGAAAAAAATCTTACTCAATAGGCCTCTAAAACAAACTGTACTCAGAGTGTGTCTTTTGGCACACAATTTGCACGAGCAGAGTTTAATCCTCTGCATTGAGTTCATTAGGCAAATTAGAAAATGTTTTTCTTTTTCGCTTTGCAGGATGACTTCAGACTCTGGACTTGAGTAACAGGGCGGGTTTGCATTCATTTCCTCTAACATATTAGCTTCGGTGTATCTTGGAGGACACTGACTGAATCCTGGGTCGATTGCAGGTCAGAGATGAAATAAAACCTCAAATATGAGACGGAGGCAGAATTAGATCCTTTAAAACTATGTAAGTCATATTTCACTGGCACTCTGAATATAATTACCTTTGCCTGTGGGGACTAATACTGTCAAAATGTGACTGTTAAATAAATCTCAGAATTATTATGGCAAACATCTTCCAATCTTCCATTTGAAACATTACAGCCTCTCATTTTAAAGAAACGAAGATATACCCGATTCAAGTTTCATTTTTCTGTTTTGGATGGTAATTATTTCTGTACACACATAAATGTACACTGGCCTGTCTCCTGGTAGCACCTCCATGCTCTGGACAGTATGCTGACAGACACAGCAAACCTTCTTGCCACAGCTCGCATTGATGTGACATCCTGGATGAGCTGCACTACCTGAGACACTTGTGTGGGTTGTAGGCTCTGTCTCATGCTACCACTAGAGTGAAAGCACCGTCAGCATCCCAAAGTGACCGAAACATAGGAACTGAGAAGTGGTCTGTGGTCACCACCTGCAGAACCACTCCTTTATTGGGGGTGTTTTGCTAATTGCCTGTAATTTCCACCTGTTGTCTATTCCATTTGCACAACAGCACGTGAAACTGATTGTCAATCAGAGTTGCATCCTAAGTGTGATTGACTTGGAGTTACATTGTATTGTTTAAGTGTTCCCTTTAATTTTTCAAGCAGTGCATATGAAGCAGAATATATATTTTTTATTTGATTTTTTTTTTTAAAAACCTCAAATCAAACCTGATCATATTTTTATTTATACACATGTATAAACACTTAATATCTCAGTGAACTAGAGGTTTGTTACTAAATGAAAGATAAATTCCACCCAAATACCCTGAGATTAATCTGTGATCATGTCATGAGAGGCTTCAGTTTAGATATTGAAGCATTTAAGGCAAGAACAAAAAAATCAAACATATTAAATAGGTGTAATTGAGTCTTGTGAGTGAACTCAAACTGTATTTTTGTAGACCACAACACAGAAATGAACTAGAACTTTAGCACTTCTGGTTTATTATCCTTTTTTAATTAAATGTCTGTGGTAAAAAACAAGCTCAAGATATTTTTATGTTTTGCTGTCCTAATTAAAATATATTAGTCATACCACTTGTGATTTAAAGCTTTTGTCTTAAAAAGGCAGTTAAATGGAACTAAAGGTTGTCAGGGGTAATAAACTTCACACCACTTTCCTAGTCCACTTTCACAGCCTCATCAATTAATCGTTGAATGGGTTTAGAAAATGAACAGGGTCAAGTTTAATTTTAAGCTGACTTTTAGGCTGTTTACTTGTGCTGTAGGAGCCATATTTAAACCTATGATTTAATTTGTATTTCAATAGACTGATTTTGTAAAGTTTGAAAAGTAAACTGGAGATTGTGAGTAATAAATTAAGAAATCTTGTTAATGGAACCGCATCTCTGAGCGTGCTTATGTGATTGTTTAAGTGGAGAGGCTCCACCACTAACCTCAAGTTTTGTTAACACATGTGCTCAGTCCATGAACCTTTGCATGAAGTGTCGCAGCAACACGACATTGTTGATACAGTTGGGCCGGTTTGACTGGGGATACTGGCGTGGGTGTCTGCACAAAAACAGCCGCTGTTCATCGTCGGTACCACCTCCACTGCTGACCCACTTCTCTGTGGTTACAAAAACCCTTCTGAAGTGGACCTCTCTGTTGGTCATAAGACAACAACAGCTCACTGTTTGAACAAATCTGCTCATTGAGCATCACTGTGGTGTAGACAGGAGACACCCATGCCAATCTGGGTTGGTTAAGTCTCACATGACAAGGCCATGGTCACAGTGGAAAGTTACTCAAATGGGTAAAAACTGCTAATTTGCCATGCTTTTGGTCAATTTTCTCATTGATTCATGCAAAGTTTCCTGTAAAGCGGAGTTTGTTCATTCAGCTGTGTTTTCTTTGCTGTTCCTCAGTGGTCTCCTCAACTCTCCTTCATGAGTGATGGGCCGCTGCCAAGAATAGCACAAGTTCATGTTCATAGGACGCATGTACTTGTACTTTAACTTGTAGTAAAAATGCACATGGTTTTCTGCAATGCAGGCTTTGAGACAACTAAAGTTTATGAACTACTCAGAAAAGACAAGGTTAATGAGAGATGCCAGAACCACAAGTTTAGGGAAAGTAGACGTTTACAGACCTGTCACTTTGGAGTTTTCGGGGTTACAGTATATGATTTTGCATTTAAGTCTTGGGTTCAAACATTCATTTGCAAAAAAAAAAAAATGTACTTGTCCCTCAATATGTAAAAAAAAAATATATATATATATATATATATATTTTTATAAAATGTTTTTAGTAACACATAAAAGTCAGCATTTATGAGGCAAGTGTACTTGAGGGTTTAGAAGCAAAAATATGAACCTTGTGGTTTTGTAAAAGGATTAATTATAATTCATATCCCACATTTTATTGGTGGGAAGTTCTGGGAACTTAGGCCTTTGTTGCATAGCTACATGCCTGCTGTCACCATAACCCAGCCCCAATATTACACTACTCAAATGATTCCTCCTACCGTATTAGAGAGGAAACAAAAGCACATTGATCTGCCATGTGTGCCTTTTCATTTAAAAATCTTTTTATTACATTAACTTTTTCTTTTTGAAAATCTACCAAAAACAACAAATTCTGGGACTTTTTTTATCATATTATTTCAGCTATTTTCTAATCTGCTATTTACAATGGATAGTATGTGCATTAGGACACACAATATAATTCTTGAAAGTAGTCTCTATGTAAATGTTGTGGATATAATGCCCCTTTTAAAAATCTTGTCTGCATATTGAAATATTGCATATTGACTATAACAGTCATGACAGGGGCTAACTATCATCACAAAGAAAAAATAAAGTGATTTTATAACAGTATCATGCCAAAACATGTAGGACCCAATTATCGATATTAAAAACTACTGCCAGGTTTTACTAAAAGCATCCATTTGATGTGACTGACCTGGTTGCCTACTATTTGCAGAAATGTTCTTCTTTAGACAGTAAATATATTCAAGAGTATGCAAATGAAGCACGCATGTGATGTAAGTTTTTGATTTGTCACATACATATACTTTAGTAAAAACATTTTTAATATTGTTTTTTGTCCTTAGGTCTCCAGTATGAACATTATAAACATATGAATATCATTTACACAACTGCAAATACTCTGTCAGTGCAATTGTTTGTAGTATATTTTAGATAAAATTATTTATTACATATAGTAACAGTGTTGAGTTCTTCAAGTAGCTGTGATTTTTGAAAATTATTATTTTTTTGGACTTGCTGTAAACCACATAAACCAAATAAGTACAGTCTCTTTGGGACGGGCACATGAAGAGCAGCGATTGCTGTTAAACCGTAAACCATTTCCACACAAAGCAGTAGAGACTGCTGGTAAAACAAAAACGTTACAACCGTTTTTCTGTTATGATATTAAATGTCCGTTTACAGAATAATACAGTTTTCATCAAAGTTAAATCTCAGGACGGAGTTCTTGCTTTAAGTGTTCAGGTTAGTACTGTGTGTTGGAGGATGTTGTTTACTGGTGTTGTTTATGAGAGAGTGCCTGTTGAAGCGTGATCTCCAGTCTCTGCTGAAGAGCATCCAGACGCAAATCCAGATGTTCTTTTAATCTTCTCTCCATCTCATCCATTCGCTTCTCTATAACAGTCTCCAGAAAGTTCTCAAACCCTCCACAACAGATATGACCCTCCCTATGATGCAAAAAAAGTATATATATAATTAGTGGACAAAGTAAATGACACATTCAATGGATAGTTTACCCCAAAATTATTATTAATTAATCATTCGCCCTCATTTTGTTTCAAACCTCTAAGACCGTCACTCAAATTCGGAAAACAAATAAAGTTATTTCCCCAGTCAGTCCCAGAAGCACCGTAAGGACAGGTAGCACATTTGACATCAAATTGTTCTGTAATTTTATGAAGCTACTTTTTTGTGCAGAAAAGAAATCAATAACTGATCAAAATCATACATTTATCAAAAGCTCACGCATACCGTTTCACGTGACTGAATTATTATTTTGGGGTAAACTATATCTTTAAGAATGTTCGAGGCCTTGACAGTGTCAATGGGACAGTCAAAAGCCTCCTGGTTTTCATCCAAAACATTCCTTGAAGGAAGGTTTGGAATGACATGGTGATTAATGACAGAAGTTGTGATTAGGGACACATTTCTTGAAGGACAGATCAAAAAGAAGTGTATTCACACAGTATAGTGAACCTAGTACTGGAATTAGGTATAATTCTTCACCAATGTAGCTTTTATTCTGCAACATTCCAAAGCAGAAATCATAATTTCATACCTTTTTGTTTTACTAAAAACATTTAATAAAAACATTCATCCTTGTTACTTCAAAGATCATCTCAAAAAAGATACTAATGCAGAATAGGAATTTATTGATTATCAAGTTGAATATTTAGGCCATGACCGTCAGTTAACTAGACATGTTGATTTGTGTATAATTAATTAAGTGTAATGATTTCAGACTCATTTAGATGTTAAATAAAACATTTCGGTTGACTCACCCAACCCAAGCTTGCATGGATGGTTGGTTTCTTTAAATAAATAGTTATTAATGTGTCTAAATGAAAATACCTTTATCTTAACTAGTCGCTAATAAAGAAACCGTCTCACACTTTCAAGTAGTTCCAAAAACTGTATGATCTTCTCGCATCACACAGATTTGAAACTACATCAAAGTTAGAACTGTCCCAAAATGCACTTTCTTTAATGAAATAATATAATTGTATATTTAATTCACTGATCATTTTCTCGTAAACCAAAGCTCTCAGATCTCATTCACGCAAACACTCAATTCACATACATCGAAACATGATGTGCCATGTGTGTTTAAGATGGGCAGCACATCATACTATTTTTGAAATGGATGAGACTGCAGAGCACAGCTCTATAAAATTGGGATAGCGCAGAAGTCATGGATTTTCACTGAACTAAACAAAGTACTCTGCATTCTTGTGGACAACTTGCTTTGTGTTTTTCTCAATACCTTAAGCGTTTTGAGCCTGTATTGGTTTATTTCTTATTTATATTCTGCAGTTAACTAATGCTTTATCTCAACTTAATGTTTAACAGTATTATTATTCATATTCATAGTGCTCTTATCAAGATGAACTGGTTACCACAACCAAACTTATGTGGCTTCAACAACCATGGAAGTTGAACGTTTATTCATCTAAAACCGCACATGACTCACTTACCGTTCTCCATTCTTCCTCCTCTCTGGAGATGTGGCTTCTTCCAGGCGGAGCTGCGTGACCTGACCGCATACGGTCTGCAGCATTGGAAGCAGGTCTGGGTTGATCGTGCCCGTTTCAGAATTCAACAGGGCAGACATGGCTCCGGAGGTCTGATTCTGGTAGCTGAAAGACAGAAGCTGCCCGAGGCCAGATGGTAGATTTGGGCCTGAATCTGCTTCTGCAGAACTAGAAGCCCCTCCTCCTCTTGACAGACTCAAGGCTCCTCCTCCCATGAGCAGAGGAATGAATCCATTGAGCATGTCTGATTTATTCTGGACACAACACACACAAAGAATGATTGTTCATTTGTAAGAAAGCATTGTTCTTTTCTTTAAAATAAACTACTGTCTAACAAACTTTAGGAGTGAACATGTTATGCAAGGTTATGTGAGAATATAATGACATTTCATGAATATAATGATATTAAATTAACTTAAATTTGCATTTTAAAACATGTATTTACTGTACTTGTCACTGTCAAAAGTTTTAAATATTTAAAAATAAAATTTAAACTTAAGTAATAAGGTGAATGAATTACCTTGTCATCATTTTTTTAATTTATACATAATATATAATAACCCTATTAGAATTATATATATATATATATATATATATATATATATAAAATATAACATGTAAACTTATATTAGGGATATCAACGATTAATCGATGATAGATTAATTGTCGCTAAGAGATTACCGAAAATTAATCTACTGAAAAAACAATATTTACCATTTTTAAATACCTTCTTTAAAATGGTAAACTTATAAATATTATATTTGACAAAATGTTACAATTTCTCATTTTATTTAATCAATAAATAATTTGATAATCATCAATGAAAAAAATTAATAAAGACTGCCCTTCTCATCCAACGTGTGATCGCCTAATGTTGGATTAGGAATTATCAAAGACCACTGTATTACCATAAACTAGGCTGGTAGTTTGCTTTTCCCCTGACAAGAGGAGAGGAAGACCTAGGTTTAAAAACAAAATTATAATAATAATCGTGGTTTGCTACTGCGAGACACACGAGAAAGCCCTCAAACCTCTCAAAGTTAGAAGGAGATGTGGGCAAAAATGTCTATGACACTGACCAACTGTTCCAAGAAACACCTACAAGAAATAATCTCTGCCAAACAGTCACTGCTACTGCTACTGAATCTACTAGATTTATACAAAAATGGAAGTGGGAATGAAACTTGCCTGTGCAAAACTCACCACCACAGCTAGTGTGCTTGCTAAGGTGTTTTGGGTGAATGTTAGTGTGTTGCTGTGAGGTTGCTTACAGACACGAGAGATTCTACACTGGAAATGTTGTGCAGAGTCTGTAATATCCCATTTAATGAGCCTAAAGCTGTAGGGATTCTGCTACTGTATAATGAGAAGCCAAATCCAGACCTTTTGCTGGCACTGCACCAGTTCCATGAGGTTTTGCGCTCCTGGTGAAAGGGTGGTACCCATCTCCTCCATCATAATCTGCACACGCTGAAGGTCAATGCCTGGGTCTATACTAGGCCCACCTTGTTTGCCCTCGAGCATCTCCAGTCCCACATGCACATGGGCGATAGCCACAGATGACCGTCCACCGAGAGAGAGCAGCTGTATGGAAAAATCACACTGACGCTCAGCCGACAGAGATCAGTTTGTCTGTTAATGATGATAACCTGGATATTACTATCAGCCTTTCTTACCTTCACCTCACAGGATGCAACAGGGTTCTCCAGCAACAGATGACTCCTGTAGAAATGCCTCTTATCTTCAGAACTGACCAAAAGCAAAAAAATAAAAAATAAAATCATCATAAATAGTCTATAATATTGTAAAATGTTGAATACTTCACTAATTCAACATAATACTGAGCTGAATGTATTCTTTCAAAAATGCATTTATATTTATTCACAAATTAATTTGCTGTTTATTCAAATTATAGCCTTTTCAGAGCTACACATCAACACACATTACATAAATAAGTAATGCAAACAAAGTAATACAAACATCAATGTCAAAATGTTCATTAATGTTTGATCAGCACTTACTTAGTTTAAATAGCATTAACACTTTTTAATAGAACAAATATTTTTACTGAATAGGATCAGCAATTTGGTGATTTAGTCGTATTTGAACCTCTTGCATATAAATAACGAAAATTTGCAATGTGAAAAAAAGCTGATTTTTTGCTCAAAACCCCTAGTTACAAAAACTTTGAGAATCAGTATTTGAGAGATGTTAAACAGTGCCAAAATAAAGAAATTATTTTGTATGTTAAAGCATTATATTGTTAAAAGCTAAAATGGTTCACTGTTAAACAGATTTAAACAGAAACAGAAAATTAAATAAAAAAATACCCATCAGTGTTTGATCTTTGAACTTCATCTCCACGGCAGGTGCCACAGTACTCTCCTGACAGTGAGTACACTTCAATAGTGCGGGCTTCACTGGTGACCTGAAGACTGCTGATCACAGATGCAGAGTTCGGTGTGCACAGAAGTGTCACAACACATGGCAAGCCCTCCTCAACTCTGTCCAGACACACAGGGTCACATCTGTGAAAAAATACATGTGCAAATATATGAACAAGTTATGTTATACTTTATACACAGATTTTAAGGTGGCTTAATTCAGATTACTTTTTATTATTTTACTGTAAAAAAAAAAAGAAAAGAAAAAATGTTTGATAAAAATGTACCTGTCATTAATGACATAGGTTTGTTTCTTTAGTATTTAATCACTTGCTCACCAATGGATCGCGAGATTTTAAATGATAGCCTGGAGCCTGGAGACATTTTTGTGATAGTTTTATCAGCGGTCTTAACTCTCATCCAGACGGCACCTATTCACTGGTGAGCAAATGACGCAATGCTAAATTTCTCCACGTCTGGTACGATGAAGTCAAAAGACTGAGTACTTTTTCAGCAATTTTCGGGTGTACTATACTATATTATTTTCATATTACGTATTTTTTTAGCTGTTAGATTGGTTTAATAGTTACAAACATGAATCAAAACGGACTCACTTGTCTTGTTGAAACCTGCAGTCATCGCTTGGACTGTTGTCTTGTGATATGGTGAGAACATCAGACAGCTGTTTCTGTGAAGAGCGCAGCCATGAGCTGCGTGCTGATATCACAGCATCTTCAGTCGAGGACATCCTCATAAATGATCTTTCACTACCAGCCGAAAAAAACATTCACACACCAGCCGCAATGTGCGCTGGATTAAACCGTTTAACTTACTCTAACACAGTTAGGGGCAGTTCCATTATATATCGTACGCTAAAATCTGATGATTTCAGTTTTGAATTTGCTGTGTGAGAAGATAAAATACATATTAGTTGTAAGGTCCAAAACAAAAAGCACTACAAATGCAAGCTGCTAGAAAGGTTACCCGCTTAATAAAAGCAATACAGTCTTTATATAATATATATATTATAACTCCATCTAACAACGACCATTCACAACAATATCACATGCTGAATAAACAGCGACTGCAGCTGCTCCAGGACCCACGGAAACACCCATGTGAACGCCTGAGTAAAATACTAACGAATAATACGTGATTTCAAAACTGATCTTATTCACACCCGTAAGAGCGAGATATAAAATAAATTTGTAAATTATTACAGAATAAAACTACAGTATAGTATAGTATATTATATAAAGGTCCTCCAGTAGCTTCAGGCAATCCTATTTGTTTCAGGTAACAACCTACTTTGATCATAAGACGTCTCGCTGCCTTTGAAGCACTTACACAACATAATTAACGCTATGTTACATACACATGTATGTATATATCAAATTATAAACAAATATATTGTAAAGTTCACAAATGTTTCTCACTGTTTTATCGGTCTTGTACCGTCAATATCTGCGCGCCCCCTGGTGGAATAAACAGGTTGTGTCATTGTGAAACTAGGCTACTTATTCCCAATACTTTTTTTTTTCTTAGAAAGATACAAATAAACATTATAAACACGCACAAGAACATGTAGGCACACATAAAAGATAATTAAATAATTAAATAGGCCTAAGTACAAACCTAAATAAATAAATCATAATCATACAATCATGTAATACAATCATTTTACAATCAGAAATAGTTACATTTTATGAACGTATTTATTGTTTTTTTTCTCTAAGATTGGATGTTTTATAAAAATAAAATAAAACAATACAAATAAAATAAATAAAAGATGACGAAAAACCTAAAGGTTTCAGAAGCGACTATAGACTACCTTATAAGGCCAAGGTAATTTCCATTCATTATCTAGCTTTGTGTATTGGGCCTATAATAGTTTTCATAGTTTGATTTCAACTTTTGGATTGAATTCAGTATTCATAATATTCATACTTACTTTTGCACGAACATTTACGAATTGCGTATGGAATAAATCAGCCAATATATTTATCCATACCCCCTCTTTATCTATAAATCTAGAATCTAAAAATAGCTCACATTGAATTCAGAGTCATGCGCGCCAGTGAGACAAATACGAGAATGTCCTTCTACCTGTTTGACTGCTCGTGCACGCTCTTAGCTGGCGCTCACCTGAGATCCATCGTCAGTCCTTAGAAACATCATGACGCGACACTTTTACTTCTTTATTTTAATTATCACAAACTTCGTGGTTTGCCCAGGTAAGACACATTCACTTGTTTATGTCTGATGTCTTTATACTTAAGACTTCATTTACAAACAATAGCAGAAGACACAAAAGAACCGTCGTGTTTCACCGTCAACAAACTGTAACAGTCTAGATCAGTCATACTTATTTACGAAGTATAGCTTTAAGATTAATCTAACTAGGTTAAATGCGATTACAATTTAACGTTAATCTTTACAGTTTTGTAGAGTTACCAAAACAATACAGTCCAATAACAAAAACGGTATACCGGTTAAAAGCTGTGTAAACGTCGATACAGCTTCCTAAACGAGGATATTTATATGTTTATATACATATATATATATATATAGGAGATGGGTATGTAAAATCAATATCCACAATTTAAACAGAACTTACTTCTGGAGATGATCAAACTACTCCATAGTCATTTAGAATTCTTTCAGTCAAAATGAGTTTGCTTCTGTTGGGAAATGTTTTTCTAGTCCAGAGCACAGACCATACTTCATATGCGAAGAAATATGATGTGGTCAAGCCTCAGCTTCTTCATGAGCGCTGGAAGAGGCATGCAGACCCTTCACACACATCTGCGCAGGTATAAAACATTATTAACAGTTCCTGGAAGTAAGTTAACTTGTTGTTTCCGGGATATTTGAAAATAGTGTGTATGATTTCAGGATAGACATGCTGATAGCATTTCATACTCGGTCAGGATTGATGGTCATGAACGTATACTGCATCTGACGAAGAACACGTAAGAACTTTCGAAGCAGTTTGGCTGAAATATTCTGTGTTGTTTAATGATTAAAATTGTAATTTGATCTATCCTCAGACACTTTTTATCAAAGGACTTTGTTGTGTTGTCTCAGGATGTAAAGGAGGAAGAGAAAGCATACACAGAAAAACCAGTGAGAATTGTTGTTGGTTTAACCATTTTGTGTATCAGAATGAGGAAATTGTATGTTAAGAATACATTGGTCATCTAGCCTTTATAGCAATTAGTCATGTGACTATGAAAACCATTAAACAAAACATTAACCTTGACATAGTATTGGAAAACGAGCTGTACTCATGCTAGTGGTTTTGTTTCAGGAGCTTTGTCATTATCAAGGACATGTGGAGGGTTATGACAACTCTCTCGTAGCTCTTAGCACCTGTGATGGTCTCAGGTAAGCATGTTACTTATACTTTCGCTGTCTAATATGCAGTTTTACTTGTTTTTTGGGTGCCACATTTTCTTTTTAAACTGAACTTTTGAAGGTTATTTATTGGTTTGCATGGCAACTCACAATAGCAAAAACACTCTCTGTCTGACTAATAGCTCAAGCTAGAAATGAACCTGACCGTCTTTCGAACAGACAAACATTGTAATGAAATGATATGCCTGCATATTCAATCTATTTGCATACTGAAAGGATAATACATCTAACAATTTGCCTCTACAAAGAAACAATTGATTTTTGTGTACAACCTAAAATCTAAGCTACGCTAAAATTAACACTAGGCAATATTTTGCTGTGCAAAGTGCAAACAATATTTCTTTCTAGAAATTAGTTATAAATTTGAAAATTGTTTTGCACCTCTATTAAATATTTATGCCTACTTTTTTTGTTTTCTCTTCTTAATTTTGAAATAAACTTGTCATTTTCTATTTTGAATCATTTTAATATGAACATCCTACCTATTAAAACAAAGTTGTTTTTGTGTGTAGGTATAAAAATTAAATTAACCAATCTAACCAAATAACTGACAAAAGTATACTTCAACAGTGTATAAACTAGTCCGAAAAATTTTGCGTTTGATCAGCGCAGTTTGAAAAATCATTGCGATTATTTACAGTATGTTTTATATTCTTCATAATTACTGTATGTACTTATTGTAATGGAGGATATAGAGGATTTGTAAAGCATTTGTTGAATAAATGTGAATATTGTGAAAAAAGTGTAAATAAAGATATTTACTCTTTAAAGTAAGTAAAAATAGAAGTGTTCTTATTGACCGTTTTTTATTGAGTTTGTCTTCCTTATTAAGACAGTGGTTGACAGAGGTCGAAGATTATAATTATTTGGTTTAGATCCAACTCCAATAAAACACACATGCCTTCAATTTTCAAGCGAACCTAAAAAACGTAATTAGTTGCTTCAGGTGTGTTTGATTAGAGTTGGAGCTAAACTTTGTAGGACAGTCGATCGCCAGGAGCAGGGTTGGGCTAAATAGACAATCTGTTAAATAGTCATAAGAGTTGCAAAAGTACTATCAACCTGTTACAGTATTGTTAGCTTTCAAAGTGTATTGAGGTCCTTTAGGTTAAACATTAGCTTTTAAACATTGTGTTTTTTTTTTTTTACAGAGGTGTTATTCTTATCGGCTATAATAGCTATGGGCTGGAACCCATCATGCACTCCAAAGCCAATGAACACATCCTCTTCCTATTGAAGGACAGTCAGTCAGAACCATTTGTATGTGGACTGGCCAATGAAACGTCTTACAGCGAGGACCAGTCTCATCACAATGACATTTCCTTGTTTATACGGGTTGGGAAATATTTCTTGTTATTATATGAATATTCTTATTTTGCAAAAACTCATTTGACATTTCATTGAATCTACTGAATGTGCAGAAAAAACGAAACCTACCTCAGACCAAATATGTGGAGTTGGCATTAGTAGTGGACAAACAAAGGGTGAGTTTTAGCCTTAAGGAAGTCTGTGTTTTTGAAATCATCTGTTCTGACAGGTGTGTTTATCTGTTCTCAGTTTGTCTTCAAGAAAAATGATAAAACTGCCGTGCTTAATGAGATGGTCCAGTTGGCCAACTTGCTGGATACGGTAAGAATTGCAGCGACAGATAAGGTTATTGTTAGGAAAACCCTAACCACAGTCAATATTGTGTTCAGACTTTTGTTATGCAGCATAAGGCAGTTCTTATCATTACTGATCTTTATAGACTGATGTAATGACATTTTTTTTGTTCACCTCAGTACTACAAACGGCTGAATATCCGGATAGCACTGATTGGATTGAAAATTTTTGAAAATGAGAATCCCTTCAACGTAGATGGCAATCCTGGGGAAGTGTTGGGCAGGTTTGTGCAGTGGAGAAAGACCGAACTCTTACCTCAACTTAGGCATGACGTGGAACAACTTATTGTGTAAGTACTCCACCAGATTTGGTTTTCCAATAAATAGTTAATAAAATATTTTATGAAATATTTTTTCGCTCTTGAGCAATGATTGTTTCCTGTAGATCTGCCATTAGCCAAATAAAAGGAAATCGCACTCCAAACTCACACCTTTGTTTGGCCCAGTGTGGTCATGTCTGGCCAAGTTGGCTCATCATACTATTGTGTCATTTTATGGCCAGTTTTAACTCAATTTTTTTTTTCTAGAGCACTTTAGAAACCACAGTAAGTACCAAAGTACTGATGAAAGTAATGAATGTAATCAAGTACATTCAGCCGAAAATACATACAGTAAAACAAAAATGCATACAGATTTACTAGCCCTTTTTCTTTTAGACGGCAAAGTTGATTTTGTTTAGTTCTTGTTTCCTGATTGTTTTTACTAAACCAATTTGCAGTAATACAAAAGAGGAATTCTGGTTCCTCAAAACCTTTAGAAATCCTGCTGGTTCAAGTGAAGTTAATGAAATATTACATTACATGTCATTTGGAAGTAAAACGTAAACAGTTAAAACATTACAGGGAGGTTCTGCACTGCTCATCCAAAGACTCTTACTTTCATCAGGAGAGGTTTTTTTAATGGCAGTGTAGCAACCCAACTTACGCTGGTACATTGCATGACAACATGATGAATGTTGTAAGTCTGGATTACATTCATACTACACACATTCATACAATAATAGGACTCACTTGAATAACTTGCATTACAAAGTACTTACTTCAGTAATGCAAAAGAAGTCCTTTTTCAGAGAGTATATGATTTTGGATGAAGCCAGAGCGAGAATGATCAGGGAAGAGGAAATAGCCAACACCGGTGCTGTTCTTTTCAGACTAGAATTGTTTCATTTATTTTTAGGTAGGGAAATCTTCATCCTCCTATTCTGTTTTCTTGATGATGTAACTGGCCTTTTGCAAAAATCCTAACTTTTTGAATTCTCCAAATTGCATAGAATGTACAGTAGTCCTTACCATTTTAATTTGTCTTGGTCCTCACCAGATGTCATTGACATCAGACCTGTGTAAATTGTGAGTAACGTGATCTGTGTGTCTGTTTCTTAAAGTGGCCGTCCAGGATCATACACTGGAGGTGTGCTCGGCATGGCCTTCGTAGGGACTGTGTGCTCTGCAAACAGCGGCGGAGGAATCAATGTGGTTAGAACATTTTAATCATTTTGACCATGATACTAATAAAACTTGACTATATTAGAATTTTCTTAAGTATTCAGAAGCCTTCAGGGCTAATTGTTTTTAGAAGGCTGTAATCTAAAACCTGCATGATTTATTAATGGAAAGGTGTGCTTGTGAACTGGTTTCCCAGAATGAAGACAAGCAACAATTAACTGTGTTAAAATGTAACCAAATGACGTCTGTATTTCTTTCTTTCTGTGCTGTGCTGCTGCATCCCTGCTGCAGATACACTTAGATGCATGTAACAGATGCACGAAACTAACTCTAATGTTATGTTCTTTTTTTATTTTCACTATTATATTATCACAGTTTAGCAGCAACGACCTGCAGGCCTTCTCTACGGTGATTGCTCACGAGCTGGGCCATAACCTGGGCATGAGTCATGACAACACTGGCTGTAACTGTAGCTGCATCATGGCACCCAGTGCGGGGTCAGTGGCTGCTGTTGTTTCTACATAATATTCTAAATTAATGCAACGAGTGTAAATGTTTGAAAACAATTTCAAAGTTTTTTCATTATTTGCTCATCCTCACGTTGTCCCAAACACGTATGCTTTTATCGTTGTTGTTTTATTATTATTATTATTAGTATTATTCTGTGGAACATAAGAAAAGACATATGGGTTACAGTAAAGTGATAAACGAATGATTTTAATGTAATTTAATTTAATACTGCAGAGAAACTTGGCCTTGAGCACTGGTGGACATTTCAGCATGACAACGACCCAAAACTCGGCCTTGACTGTACAGTATATATGTGTGTGTGTATATACAGTGAGGTCAATAAGTATTTGAT
>JAUCMT010000021.1:2732667-2750286 GCA_032357475.1 Enteromius thamalakanensis
TAAGAAGCATATCAAGGTTCTGGAGTGGCCTAGCCAGTCTCCAGACCTAAATCCAATTGAAAATCTTTGGAGGGAGCCGAAACGGTGTTGCTCAGTGACAGCCCCCAACCTGACACATCTAGAGAAGACCTGTATGGAGGAGTCTCTTAAAACAGCTGTATGCAAGGTCACAAAACATTTTAGTTTTCTCCAAAAATAGATTTTATTTTATTTTTCTAAATGATTCGTAAACGAACCGTGTGAAACAGTTCAAAGACTTAGCTTGTTACACAGCATAACATATCCGAATACGTATTTTGAATGATCGCTAGAAAATACAATCATCAATTATTAATCTTACAGGTAGAAGTTCAGATGAGCAAGCTGATTCATCCTTTAAGACCAAAGCGTTTGGTGAATATCGTGTTGTAATCCAAGATTGGAAAAGCAGTCACAGTAAAATGACGCAAACTCAACAAGAGATTGTAGGCGTTGTTGAAAAAATTAATGTTAATCACCCATTAATGACACACAGCATAAACGATCATGTTTGAAAAAGCATAATAGGGGCACTTTAACACTTTTTTTTTTTTTTTGACTCAAGTGATCAAATGCTTATTTGACACAGTAATTCCCAAATAAATTTTGAAAAAAACATACAAATTGATTTCCGGATTTTTCTTTTTAGATTCTGTCTCTGCAGTAGAAATGCACCTATGTTGAAAATTGAGAGAGAACTTGCAAAATCACAGGGTGATCAAATACCTACTGACCTCACTGTATGTATATGTATATATATATATAGATATATAAATGAGATGGATGTAAATGCTAATTTCGTAAATAAACTTTTAAATTATATTAAAACTAAACTTTAAGTTCTAATTACATATTTCTGGTCTCATTGTGTACAGTTTATCAAAGGTATAAAAAATATTTCTGCCTTTATAATCTCTCATTAGAATTTGGGTAACACTTTGGTTTAGAGATTCTCACTATTAGCTAGTTGCTTATTAGCGCATATATTTCTAGCATTTTAGATCCCATATATTTCTGTCCCATACCTAAACGTAACAACTACCTTGCTATTAATAAGCAGCAAATTAGAAGTTTGAGGCAAACATCATTAAAGAATAGGTTCCCAAACTAAAGTGTGACCAAAATTTGTTTTTCAACACTAATCCTTTCCAGCTGGCCTCTTTATTTGGTTCAATATCCTGTTGGACTCTGAAATACATATGATTATGGAAGTATAGTAGGTTTAGAGCATTTCATGTTGACCTAAATTATAAAAAACAGGAGGCTTGTATAAAAACCTTTCCTTAATGTGTGTGATTTTGTGTTTGGGTATGAACGCAGAGGGGCGACTTCATTCAGTGACTGCAGTGAGAAAGCCTTTGAGAACTTGATTCAGAGAGGCGGAGGAGCATGTTTGAGGAACCCACCAATTCAAGACAACATCATCTCGGTGGCCAGGTGTGGGAATGGCATTCTAGAGAGTTCAGAGGAGTGTGACTGTGGAACACCACAGGTATCTTTCAAAATTCAAAAATGTGTAATTTCTTGTCTGCCAGTACAGTCAAAGCTTCAGTCTTAATCAAAGCATTTCTCCAATTGTACAAACTCCATTTAATTTTTTTGCAATCAATTATATTTCCAATGTTTGTTTATTTTTTTCCAAGTATGAGTTCATGAAGTTGTAGACACAGGTCTAATGATCCTGCAGGAAATACACAAGTTAAATGTGCTATGCTTTCTTGATCTGACCAAACTAATTGCCCTGTTTGTTTAACTTTTGAATGTTCTGTAATCGTTTTAAACCTGAAGGAAAGACAATGACACCGTTAAATCTAAAAGATAAAATTCGCTGTATTGCAGTCCAGAGCTTTTTTAAAATGATTGTTGTACTGAATGCTGTGTTTCTGCTGTACTGCAGGAGTGCAATAATAAGTGCTGTGATGCTGCTACATGCACCCTCACCAAGGGCTCGGCCTGCGCCACAGGAAGCTGCTGTGAAAACTGTCAGGTCAGACTCCTCATCACACATTGATCTAGTTATTTAAACGAGAATATACAATTCTACATACAGTATTCTACCATTTCTTCAGAAAATAAGCTAATTTTACAACTCATTTAGAGTAAAACAGTTAACCATTTTTAAACTGCTGCAGATTATGATTAATCACGACTAATTGCATCCACATTAAGCTTTTATTTACATAATCTGTGTGTGTAGTGTGTATATTTATTACACACAAATTATGTAAAGCAAAACATGTATTTTGGATATGATTAATTACAATTAATCGTTTGACAGCACTACTGCAGATATTATGGCGCTGCAGAATATCATTGCACGTACTTCACCCCTGGTACGTTCATTGCAGAGGACCGTTTGTTGAGCAAGTGTTATAATGCTAAATTTCTCCAAATGTGTTTGTAATGAAGCAAACTCCTCTACATCTCCATTTTTACCTAATGAACAAAACTTTGAGATTTATTCTTTAAAAAAATTGAAATAAGATTTGGTTTTTCGTGAGCAGATCAATGTGGCCGGCACACCCTGCAGACCGTCCATCAACCAATGTGATTTACCAGAGTACTGCGTCGGAACATCTCCATTCTGTCCAGCAGATTTCTACATGATGGATGGCCTCCCGTGTGCAAATAATTCAGCCTTCTGCTTTGAGGGCCGTTGCCAGACATTTGACTACCAGTGCAAACAGCTTTTTGGCTTGGGTACTTCTCATTGTTCTCATTTTTATCTCCTTGTACTGGGTGATCATATGTCAGTTTTCCCTCTGATAGAAAGCGGTCAACCTTCAACTGACGTACTGTGGTTTAAAATGTTATACAAAGCTTGTATTGTATGTTTGAATACATGTTATTTTTTATTTTTCTGTTTTTATCTCTGGTTATTCAGATGCAACGAAAGCAGACGATAAGTGCTTTAGTTATGTTAATATTCGTGGCGATACGTTTGGGAACTGTGGATACTCTGGGCTTATTCCGAAACCTTGTGAAGTGCAGTGAGTACCTTGTTTCATTTTTATCTGTCCAAAAAAAAAAAAAATTGGCAGTTGATTCAATGCTTACTATTACAAACCAACTGAGAAAAATACAGAAAAAAGGGGTTGAGATTTTAGTTAAATTACTTGTTGCATTTTATCAGTATTGTACCATAAATGGGAAAAATTGCACAATGAAGATGCACACATTTTTTAATATTCATTACGTATGTTAGTACATTATAGCTGTGTAAATGGCAATTGACACTAAGTGTAAGTAGCCGTTATCTCTATTTAAACAGTACAAATAGCCACTGCTATCCAAATAGCAATAGATTAGTAATTTTGGGAACTGTGGGAACAGTTATCCACTAAGTGTAAATACCAGATCACAAAAAAAACTGTTATTATCACTATAGATTCTATTTACACTGTTAAAATAGCTGAATTTTCTGCTATTTATGCTACTTATTGCATGTAGTGGCAATTCTCTGCACCTCCAGTATTGTAAAGCATTATAAAACGGTATGCAATAACTGTACATTTTAATTAAAATTATTAAATAGATGCTACTTTATTGGGACAATAAAGGCCCCCCTACACCTACCCTATCTCTACCTGATACTTTATTTTTATTAAAAATGAATGCTTTTCTGATGTGATTTAAAATCCTATCTAATAGAGTATGACACATGCGTTACCTTGTGCACCACTGAAGCTGACAATTGACAATCATCTTTTTTAATTTTCACTAGCCAAATCACATGTTAGTAGGCGGAGTAAGTGTAAATAGCCTCTGCCAACAAAGTGGACTATTTGCACTTAGTGTAAATAGACACTCTGTATTATGCATATTTTGACATATTATTGTATTACAAATATTTATTATTTGCTTCTTGATTTTTTTTATTTTATTTATTTATTATTATTTTTTTAATTATTAGAATAGGACAGTGTGCTGCTCATAAGTCTGTTGGTGCCGAATGTTAAATTGAGAAACATGGCTTCTTGCAAAAGCTAAGTTGATATATACTTTCTGTATTTACAGAAATGCAATGTGTGGAAAGGTCCAGTGTGTATTCGACAGCAACCACCCACCGGCAGGAGCGACAGTGAGCGTAGTAAAAATAGAGGGGAACTCAATCACCTGCATGAATGCTGACTTCGGCATGGGTCCGGATGTGCCAGATCCAGGCTATGTTAAAACTGGCTCAGTCTGCGCTCCTGGAAAGGTTTGAATGGAGAAAACAAGATACCAATGTCAATCAATAATTGTGGTAGCAGCCTGGGACTGTGTGACATCACACCACCAAGAATTTGAGATCCACTTAATTTTAGGAAGAGGTTATCATTCATCGGCATTTAAAAAAAAAAGGGGTGGATTCTTATCATTATAGGGTGGCTCAGTACACATACTAACACACTTTTCAGTTCAAGCAACATATAAAAGTAAATGTCTTTTAAAATTCTTTAAAAGAAAGTTAACAGATAATTAGTTTGAATGATTACAGTACATGTTTGCATTTTTATATTTTTGGGGACTCTTGAACCAACAGTGATCATGCCATTTTAAAGTGTGATCTTCATTTTATTATAATCTATGACCTTTAAACAAACAGCTTAGTTCTGTGTTTCTCTCTCTTAGGCATGTTTGGACTTTAAATGTTTGAATTCATCAGTTCTGGACCAGAGTCAGAAATGTGACTCCCAGAGAAACTGCAGCAGTAATGGAGTAAGTAACTAACTACATTTCAATCCATGTTTCTGGTGTTAATGTGAATGATTCATCAGTACAGCTTAATACTTATTACTTTTTAGTCCCAGTTACATTTCAAGCCCATGTAGAAACCACTTTTCACTTAATAATTAGTTTATCAACCCTTATTGGTTTTCAATGGTGCGGTTTTCTCATAGGTGTGTAATGATCATTTCAACTGTCATTGTAATAATGGCTGGGCTCCACCCTACTGTGACAAAGCAGGCAGAGGAGGAAGCATCAACAGTGGCCCTGCACAGATCGGTAGAAGCACACTCAGTCTCAAATTAACAAAACACACACCAATATGTTTTTTATGGTTATGTAATCCCTTTGAAATCCTTTTCTCATAGATTACTCCCTAAGAGATGGACTCTTGATCTTCTTTCTTCTGGTGGTGCCAGTTTTGGTGGTCATAATAATCATTTTGCTCTACGTGTTCAAAAGAAACAGTTTCAGCAGCTGTAGAAAGAGCCGTCCTTCCAAAAGCAAAAGGTCAATTAATAATACTGTTTCTTTTCATGACATTTCAGCCTTGGAACTTGTGTTCAATCATTGACATGCTTAATATTGTTTCTTTCATTAGTAAACAGTGACTGCTTTACATGATATTAAACGGAATATTCCAGAGTAATGAGTCACATAAATTCCACAATCAGATTTTTCTGATTCTGTTTCCAACAGTATTCTGGTTTCTCACATTTCATTAGGAATCCAGAAGAAATTGCGTTTTCTAAACATTTATTTGTGTATTTAACTGACTCTTTCCATTTATATTTTTTTGGGCCAGGAAGTGTTTGCTATTGTGATGTCTACAAAAATACATATTGATATTTTCTAGTACTTTCTGTAGGAAGGATAATAATGTCAGGTGAATTATGTCACTTAGCACATTTTGTACTGAGCCTCAGTTGCATAGAAAGGAAGCATGTTTGAGCTAGAAATTACAACTGACTTTTATATACACATAGCTTGCGTTCCTGGTTAAATTGAATTGTAAGTGGCATGTGAAGAAGGTGCAGGTTTGCAACACAATTCACCTTGAAAGCCCAAAAAATGTTTGAACTGTTGCCAAATCTTCTGACATGAACATTTTGCTTAATATTTTATGACAGGTCAGCAAATGCAACAAGTGGGCCATCGAGTGTGCAGTCAAATGCACAAACAAACAGCAATACAACAAGAGCGTCCACCCCACAGTCAAGGACAGAGGTTCAAACCAATGTTATTTTACTATCTTTGATATTCTAATCTAGTTTTTGTTTTAGTTTAATTCTTTTTATTTTTCTATACAGCATTGATAATATTTTTTATGTAGTTTTAGTTTGTTATTTTAATATTTGAATGTGAAAAAATGTTGTCTTGGGAACTTTTAAAACATTTTGTTTCAGTTTATTTCATTTCATGTAACAACACAACATGCATGTTGTATTAGTTAATTATAATAACCCTATTTTTAGTCAATTATGTGTGTGCAGATAAAATGGACATGTGCCAGAGATTTGACAAATTCATAATACCTAGATTTTATTTTCTCAATTCTACTACTGTATGTCCCGGCAACACACTGAAGTTATTCTAATAACCACCCTGAACCTTCGTTCAGTTAAGGGTATGTCAGCTTCTGCTGATAATCTTTATAGTAACTTTGCTCATTTCATTTGTTTCTCACAGCCACCTAGACCAGCATATACAGTGGATACCTCAGTAACACAACCAAGGTAATAGCACTACAAATATCAAACCCAACCTATGTTTTCTATGCTTTCATTTGATTTATAGGTGTTGTTAGCCAAGGCAAGCAACAGACCCTAAACATTAAAGTTCCTATTAAAGCAAAGCTAAATTTTAAGCTAGTGTTCCCAAAACAATTGTAAAATTTGCATTTAGAAGATCAGTCTTTTTCACCAATATTGGATCAACAGTTTTGATGACATCAGTTCAGCACTTTATAAACCTTGTATAAACTTGGTTACTTGTATAAGTATTCTATAATTGATAATTTCTAAGTGATTTTATAATTGCGGGTACATTTGGTGTCCCCACAAAAACAGTTTTCTACTGTTTTTTTTTTTCAAATGGTTATATTTTTGTTATTTTAATTTATTTATTATTGTTCTTTATGAATTACAAGATGTGCAGTCCATAACAATATAACAATTTATTTTAATTGTCTTAAATAGCTAGAAATCATGATTTCTTCTTGTCTGCATTAGTCAGTGTATTTTTTATAATCATGTATCAAAGTTCAATCTAAATATTTTATAGTACTTTTCTTTTGGCAACAGTTTATTAATTTTATTTATTTAAGCCCTAAATGGTTACGTACTTAATTCTACAACATTAAATTGTTTTAAATAATTTTTTTTTCTGAGAAAAAAGTGTCCCCACAAATCTTGTCAAGTCTTGTTACCACACCATATGCTTTCTTTAAATTGGTGGAATTATCTCTGAGAATTGTGGAAGTTTCAGGGAAAACGATGTCACTTTCACACACTGATAAGATCTGAAGCACTGAAGTATCACAGTATAAATCACAGTATTATTTAAAGCTCTTTTAATCATGTTCTTAGCATTTATGCCAGCAAGAGGAGTTTTTGGAAAAAATGTAATAAAAATGTCAATTCTGTTACACCGTTGTCTTCATTGTAAGTTTACCTAGGTAACGGAGTTGACAGTGACAGACAGAGACACCAAATGTACCTGCAATTATATGGCACTTTATAGAGAACAGTGAATATTTCTGCTTTCCATTGAAAACTAGTTTTTCTTCAGTGTCACTTGAATCGCTCCAGTGCACACACAGTGTGGTTCAGAGACACAGTTATGCGCAGACCACAATGTGTATCTAACCCATTTGAATTGGTTACCAGTTTGAACTAAATTTCATATCTGACCAATCTAAATATAATTTATATACAATATAATTAGAGAATCTAAATATAGAGCACTGCAGAGAATAGCAACCATTGCAAATGGTTAAAAAAGCATTATAATCCGATTTGACAAGAGGAACAGACTTTTCAAACGACACTCCTTAGCAACCACATAGCTGCACCTTTACCTCAGAAACTGTTGAAAAATCTAGTTCATATTTATTTACCCCTTTCTCTTTGTTCATTGACTGCTGTAAAACCTATCATAACTCAACTGATCTGCTTCTCAACCTCACAGACAAGGGCCAGGAGTCCCCAGAGCAATCCCACCCAGACAGAACCAAGTACCAGTATGAAGAAGGCTTGATGTTGCACAGTTGTTGCTTTTTGTATTGTATTCTTACTTGACCCACTTTTTTAAAGAATTCTTCCTGCTCTGAACTGTCATCACCTTTTCTAGAATTCAAAATGGGATGAAAGACAGGGGCTGTTGTAAATTGGTCAGTAAAAAATAATGTTTACAGAAATGTATCATTTTTCTTTTACTACAGTAAGTGATGACAGCATGACCTCTAAAAAAATATGATGGTTGTTAATATTTATTACCTTTGGGGGAAGAATGCATTTCCTTGGATTAAGATGCACTGTATTAATGAGTTCAGTTAAATGCTTCATCAATAGGTTCGCAATTTAGTAACTTTCAGAATTAAGGTTCACTGCCTATTTTTTAAAGAAACATTATGTTCTGTTAATCAGGTTAGCTCTTTTAATACAGTTGTAAACTTTTTTATTTTATCCACAGAAATCTCTATTTTACATGTACCATGAATGTCAAAATGAAAATAATAAAGTATAAACTATATTTAAACTATTGCACTGGTCTTGTTTGCATTCTTTAATACCTCAAGTATGAGAAATTAGCTGGATTCATTAAAGTTCCTTTGACTATTTTCATATTATATTTCTCCAGCAGTGGTGGTACTTGTTTATTTTTGACTGATTTATTGATAAACTGCCTCATAGATCATTAAAAAAAACCGCTTCATTTCAGCCATAATTTACCCCTTTTATATTTATGTGTTTCTTTCCATCGTGTCAAAAGTTGCATTTTACATGTGTGTGATAATTAAAACGAGAGAATAAATAATAGTAGTATTTAGCTTTCCGTCTGTGGATGATGGCATATAGGTCATTGTACGGCGAGTATGAAGGTTCAGAAATCGCGTTTGGTTGTTCGGAGCAGTCATGTCGGAGCAGGAGTCTCTGAAGAGCTCCAGCGCTAGGAACCGCGGAGGAGTACAGCGAGTGGAGGGCAAACTGAGAGCGAGTGTAGAGAGAGGAGATTATTATGAAGCGCATCAGATGTACCGGACATTATTCTTCAGGTGAGCCTTAGCGTTTATTATGGGAGTAGTAATGACTGGCCGGGGCCCTGTCGCTTCCAGATCTTTCTTGTTGTCAACGAAGCACGTTACTCGGGTGTGCTGATTGGCCAACCGCTCATTCTCACCCGCCCCTTAAGTCATATCTCATCTCTGATTGGCTATTCTGTACGTCGCTTATGTCATAATATCAGCGTGAGCTATATAGCTACATGCTAATCTGAAGAACAAGGTTGATTATCAATTGGAGCAGTTATTTAATCTTTCAATTGTGTTGTAATATAACAATATTTTCCCAAAAAACAATGTTATTTTATACGGCAGTGAGATTAATCCGTCCATCTTTTAGTATTTAAGCATTTTAACAATAGTGCTTGTAAACCTTCAGAATTGTGAAATTTCACCTTTTAAGTTTAAAATCTCTCTAAAATCTTCCGATGAATTCATACAAATGGTATAAAAACACAACAACAATTATTTCTTAAAACCACACCTGCCATTCATTCTTCCTTTTGTTGACCTGCTGTTTCATGATTAGCATTCTGAGCATCATACTCATAAGCTATCTATCTTGTGGGCCATCATGAGTTCAACCTATAAAGGCAGATTTTAAGATGGCATATATAGGCAGCATTAGTTTGTATTTGATGGCCAAACGTCTTTTACTTATGCAGAGACGAGCAACATCACCAGTATCAGATCAGATTGCAAGTTAACGTCAGAGTGATGCAACTGTGCATGTAGTATCATAATAATAGAAAAATACTAATAAAATAAAGTTGCATGTTTAATATTCAGATATAATGCTTTATTGACTTTTCATTGGAGGAAAATAGGCTAACTGCTTATTAATATTTGATAAGTCACAAGGTGTAATCTACAGGAAGGAACATGCAGAAAGGAGCGTCAAGCTCAAGTCTGAATGTAGCCTTTAATGGCAAGGTTAGTTCAGGATGTAAAATGTTGTGTGATGGAGCTCCCTGAAAATTCATGGTGTTTGTAATAAAAATGCTACTTTTTAAATGAAAAGCAAAATATTTCAAATGTATGAAAAGTTACAATGTGCACAGTCACGTTTTCATGTTTTTCAAAGAAAATGTTTTTGGATTTTACCAGATTGTTACATCACAATGTTTATAGGACCAAATATAGAGCATGGGTATTAAAAATCGATTTTCTGTTTTTGTTTTCTGTTATTTCATTATTTTTGGGGGGGTTTCCCACATGGACAGTATAAACTATCTCAGCCACAGAAACACTATTGTTAATACCATGTTGCTTTGGGTACAGGTACATGTCACAAGCGAAGCATGCAGAGGCCAGAGAGTTGATGTACAATGGAGCGTTGCTCTTCTTTAGTTATAATCAGGTATGTGTTCCTCTGTTATCAGTTTTAGGTGAGAGACCGTAATTTTATTATGTTTTCCTGTACGATTTCTGCACTAATGTTTGTTTCTTAACAGCAAAACAGTGCTGCAGATCTGTCCATGCTGGTACTAGAGTCCCTGGAGAAATCTGGGGCCAAAGTAGATGATGAGACACTAGGTGAGTGTATTGAACATTATATTAATTATTATATATTAAGGTTCTTGTGCTAGTGATTGCTATTAATTTTACAAACAGTTAGAGGGGTGGTTATATTCAACTGTATCTGTAGTTAGAGCTATATCTTAAAAATATAGAAGTTTTTGTTTTTGTTTTTTTTTAAAGCTAAAACAAGTGTGTAAATATTAGTAGCCAATAATATATCACAGCACCAATCCATTATAACTTATTAAGACATAATATTATCACATACTTGAACATGCACTAAAACTTTGCTACAAAGGGTTTTCCTCATGCCTTGAAAAGGAAAACAAAACTGAATTAATGAATGTCAATTAAAAATTGCAATGGCAAAATGTGACCCTGGAATAAAATGCACTTGCCAAAAATACATTGTATGGGTCAAAATTACAAATATTTTTTTAATGACCAACATTATTCAGACATTAAGTATCATTAAGATAATTAAGGACATTTTTAATTAGTAATATGCATTGCTAAGAGCTTAATTTGGACAACTTTAAAGGCCATTTTCTTAGTATTTACATTTTGCTCCCTCAAATCCTAACAAACCATACATCACTGGAAACCTTATTTATTCAGCCTTCAGATTATGTATACATTTAAATTTTGAGAAATTGATCCTTAAGACTAATTTTGTGGTCCAAGGTCACATCTGCATAACACATACAGTATTGATTAACTTCATAACATCAATAAAAATAATAAAGAGTATAACAAATATTAAACATTTCCCAACTATACACAATCTCCTATACTTATATCTACAGCAATTACATGATTACATTTTAATTTTGTTCAATTTTGGTGTTTGTTCTAGAGCATTTGGCTAAACTCTTCAGCCTGATGGACCCAAATTCACCAGAGCGAGTGGCGTTTGTATCCAGAGCGATTAAGTGGTCATCGGGAGGGTCAGGGAAGTTGGGCCACCCCAAACTACACCAGCTGCTGGCGCTCACATTGTGGAAAGGTACAAGAGACATGACATTTAATCATTCAATAAACATTAACAGTCAGCTGTTTTAAGAATTTGTAACTCACCCCATTTGTTTGTTTGCATATAGAGCAAAACTACAGTGAGTCACGCTATCATTTTCTACACTCATCTGATGGAGAGGGCTGTGCACAGATGTTGGTGGAGTATTCATCAGCACGAGGATTTCACGGAGAGGTGGACATGTTTGTAGCACAGGCTGTTTTACAGTGAGTCTGAAAAGTGTTATTGTTTTTACACAACAATGCAGCTTCAAACCGGTTTGACTGTTTCTATTGAAAAATTCAAAAGCAGAAATGTAAGAGAAGAATTTGAACAGAAGTAAATCGGGACTGGTTCTGTCTAGCACTAAACTGAGTTAAATTTGAAAAAAGAAAATAAAATACACTTACGCGTTATATTTAATCTCTTCCACATCTACAGTACTGTACAAAAGTTTTAGGCCACTAATATTTTTACCAACAAAAAGTGGTTTTAGGTCCGTTATTTCTTTCTTTAGCGGTAGCGTGTCAGTTGGACATCTTGGAGACGTTGCCACAGTTCTTCTGGTTTAAGTCTGTCTCCGTTTGTTCTGTTACTTCATGTCATTCCAGACAGACTGGATCAGATCAGATCTCTATGGAGCACTGGCTGTTGTCATACAATAATCTCACTGCATTATTGCAATCAATGACAAAAATAATGTTTGGAAATGTAAATTAATATTTCCAAATGACACGCTACCATAAAATATTGAAATAACCCACTTAAAAGCATTTTTTTTGGGTGAAAATACCAATGGCCTAAGACATTTACACAGTACTGTATAAAATAGCTTTGCGTTAGGAGCAGACACAATTTTTAAGTTTACAGAAAATGTTGCTTTCTGTTATCTATTAACTGAATTAGCTGAATCTGAGGCCAAACCTGCTGTGTCCTGTTTTACGCCATCCTGTTTTGCGAGCTACAGCTGAAAAATTATGTTCTTTACCTGGCTAGGGGTGTAGTAGTACACAACAAACATGATAGTTTTGTACGTACCTTGGTTTTGACATGAACAAACTGTTCTTTCTTTAAATAAATTCCATTCTAATTAAAAATATGTTCTTATGCTCTAAACTAGTCCTTTTAGATACCGTTTACATTACTATAAGGTTACAATTAACAAATAGTATCTTTTGAAAGCTTAAAATCTAACCTTCAAAATACATGCATCAATATTGCATTTATGTTACATGAAGTATGATAATAAGGTCCAAAGTCACCCCCACAAACAAGTCAATCATATTCTTTTTCATATTCGTATCAGACATACCAAACTGTCATATATCAAATGAAAGCTCACATGTGTTTATGTCATTTATTTCATTGATTTAATACATTTCAGAGAATAATAATGAAAAGAATCACAACAATGAAAATCAATTCTATAAACAAACATTTAGGTCACATTCCTGTTTGAATTACTCCTTCTGTGTGCTTCTTTGGCCACAAACATTATATCAGCTTTTAGATTTAGGTTGTTATCTTTAAAATGAGACGTAATATCCATACGGCATCGTAATATGTCTCAAATGCAAATGGTCTGGTTTCTGCCGATTCGGCAACCAGATATTACATCAAAATACCTTTCTCCAAATACAGTGTTATAAAACATCTGTGTACAACACTGGCCAATGGGCTTAAAATACACACAATTGATGGTTGGCTTTCTGCCTGTATAAAGCAGTGCTGCTCACCAGTTTCTCAGAATCTTTTTATTGAAAGCAAGTAAATCTTAGAAGTTTCTGTGCAATGTCTCATTCCCTCATCTTGTTACACAACCGGAGAAGTTCCCTTTCAACCATTTGACATTGCATCAATAACTGACTCTCTGGGAAAAAGTTTATAATCATGCAACGCTGTAGAACAGAACCGGCCTGGCCATTCTATCACCATGCAAATGTCCTACTGCAGGACACAACATTTGCTCACACCGAGGACGAAGCCATTTCTCCAGTAGAATAGGTTCTTACTCCAAAATGGGCAGTGCAAGCCCTAGAATAAGCCAATGAAATGGCATCCACGACTGTGTGTATAGACATATAGTTCGGCCTCCAAAAAGCTGCTTATGATTCTGGCGATAGTCGTGAATATAGATATACAGTGCACTAACAAGGCACAAAATGTGTGCCTTACAAAATGTGCCTTGTCTATTCAGCTAACCCCTTGGGTGAAAAAGACTGATATTCTTATTACCTGAGCTCTGGATGGTTTTGAGAGCACTTTCAGCACACTTTAGGTTCATCAATTGTCTTGGTTTTAAATTGACCTGGCTTCAACCCCAAAGAGGCAGAGGTACAATAAAGCACTACTATTAACTACTTGCTTCACTGAATCCAGAGCAAGTAATAGCACTGTATGGAAAGGAAGTGCTTTAATTTAAATTGATGTGCCATGCTTCCTTTACATCCGTCTATATGCCGAAAGCTGGTCTGCCATTGCACTGCATACCTGAACCTGTGCTTGGACACAACTGCCATGAACTTCCTTCTTTTCTAAATCTGGAACATGCTCATACTTTTTGATAAAAGCTACACCCTAGTAATTGCACATAGCCATGTTACATAATATTCCTGAACTCAACGTCATGGCACTAAATACTAATAAAACTTAATTTTGGGAAAATGATGCCTTCTACAATCTCCTTGTGGCTTCCATTATTAGCAGATTAGTGTTACACCCAAACAATTATAAAATGTATTCTTTCATGTCCAGAAATATATTTTTGTCTTGTATAATACATTCAGACAAGCACAGTGCCGACGCATTTTTCAGCAGGTTATTTTCATGAACTGGAATGTGTACAAAGGATTGTGGGTAATTTGAAGGTCGCGAAGTATACATCCCATGCATTCTTCAAATTCAGCTGAATGAAGGATGCCAAACAAAGATTGCCTTCTAAGGATTCTTCCGATTGAGATGGCCTTCAGCAACATTTGATGAGTAAGCTAAAATATGCAGCCTTCCATTTGAGAAGCAGTGTGTTAAAAGCTACTGACACAATGTGAAGTGAACCAAAACTGAAAGTAAACAACTGGAGTTTGGATCTTTTTTTCCACGTCAGCCTATCATAAATAGCATTCAGAAGAATTATAAAGCAGTGCAGTAGTTGTATCAACTGCTTTTGTGATGTAGGGTTAAAGGACAATGATTTAAACTAATCTTGTCATATTCAGTAAATCTGTTGAATGCTTATTTGTTTATGATTGGTATACATCTCAGTATCTTTTCTTGACTGCAGGTTCCTTTGTCTAAAAAATAAGACAAGCGCGTTGGTGGTGTTCACCACATACACACAGAAGCACCCGTCTATAGAGAAGGGTCCTCCCTATGTGCAGCCTCTGCTGAACTTCCTGTGGTTCCTCCTGCTGGCCGTGGACGGGTGAGAAACTCTCATGCTCTGCATCTCAGCATCAGGCCCTTTCATTCAGTGTATTTATTTTTTTTCAACACTCCATACTCGCATCTCAGCTCTCAAGGTTCCATCCTTGATCAAACGTACTGTATCTGCCTGTAACTTTCTAGTTATCCTGAAAACCTTGATTAGCCAGTTTAGGTGATTCACTAGAACTGGAGCTAAACTCTGTAAGAAAGTCGAGATCCTCTGCTCTATATTCTAAAAATTCTGAGACAATTCTACAAATAACCATGTTGACAGAATGAGTGGGTGTTTTCTGGTCTGCTGCTCTATTTTTATGCAGGAGTAAGACTAGTGTTGTTTGATATATGTGTGACTGAGTTATTTTAGTCTTACTAAGAGCTGCGTTCCAGGTTCTTAGCTTTTTCTTTTTTAATGTGAGAAAAAAAAACTGTGATCTTAAGATCTGGTGACAGTATCCCATTAGTTTTCTCCAAAACATGTCTTTTCACCAGAATTTAAAATTGAATGTTTCTCCCCTTCTCTTCGCTTCTGATGGCTCTTAGCATCCTTTACTGTGGAAATGCAATAGACCAGAGCTCTTCAACTCCAGTCCATTTTCCTGTAATTTCTCTAACCAAACACAAGTGAGCCAGCTATTAAAGGTGTTTAGAATTACTTGTTAAATACAGACACATGAGTTACATTAGAGTGTTTCTAAAGTCTTCCAGACACTCACCCTCCAGGACTGGAGTTAAAGAGACTCTGGAGTCTAGGCTAAGTAGCTTTATCTGATATTTGGAATCCTCCATCAGTGTTTAAGCAACAAAACGGTTAATTTCTGGATGATTGTGTTTTTATTTCCAGTGGGAAGTTGACAGTCTTCACAGTGTTATGCGAGCAGTATCAGCCATCACTGAAGAGAGACCCTATGTACAATGAGGTGAGTTAGTAATAGTAATGCTCTTAAACATACCACAAACTGTTAAAACAAAAATACTTTTTTTCTTTCTCAGTACCTCGGGTAAAAAGAGCGGTGCTTTTGACCTAATAAGCTGACTACATGAATATATGCACAATAAATTACAAAAGAGCTTAATGTTGACATGATGCTAGGCTAGGTCTGGGCAATATACCGTATGATATATTAATGCGCATCTTGTCAGTAAAGCCGTTTCTTTGATTCTTTGAAATCTCCATCACCTGTTTTCAAATGGAGTGGCAGATAATACACAGAGCCATAGATCATTGACAAGCTACGCAATATCGCATTCAGTTTCGCATGTGATTCATTTGTGATACTGAACCCAATATTGCGAAGCTTGTCTGTGATGTATGGCTCTGTTTGTTTACTGCCACTCCATTTAAACAGGTGATGGAGATTTACCGCTATTTAAAAAAACGATGTGCTGGAACACATTTTGCGGTATATTGCCCAGCCCTATGCTAACTATGTGTAATAAGAACACTGTTCCATAAAACAGATACTCACAGTAAAACATGTTAAAGGTTACAGGCATTACTCAGAGATATTAACCCTTACTGTTATAAAGTGGTAGTATTTGGTATGAGATTAGACATTTGGACTTTGTGTATAACACAAATATGTTCTTCTCTTTGTCTCAGTATCTGGATAGAATAGGCCAACTGTTTTTTGGAGTGCCACCTAAACAGTCATCATCATATGGTGGTTTGCTAGGTAAGAAACCTTTCTACCCTTTGTGTGACTACTGGTCGTGATTCATGATATTACATGCTAAAGCAGTGACAATTAATGACAGTCAGTGATGCACATCACCAAGGCTTGAACAAATTAAACAAAACCCCACAGTTTTCATATTTCTCATTATATCTACATTTTGAATTAATAACTGAATTAACTAATTAATAACAAATAATAAAATGTCTATACAGTATGTACAGTGGGTACGGAAAGTATTCAAACCCCCTAAATCTTTCACTCTTTGTTATATTGCAGCCATTTGCGAAAATCATTAAGTTTTTTTCATTATTAAATGTACACACAGCATCCCATATTGACAGAAAAACACATAATTGTTGACATTTTTGCAGATTTATTAAAGAAAAAGAAAAGCTGAAATATCACATGGTCCTAAGTATTCAAAACCTTTGCTCAGTATTAAGTAGAAGCACCCTTTTGATTTAATATAGCCATTAATCTTTTTGGGAAACAGGTTTTTCACAGCTGGATTTGGGGATCCTCTGCCATTCCTTTTTGCAGATCCTCTCCAGTTCTGTCAGGTAGGATTTGTAAACGTTGGTGGACAGCCATTTTTAGGTCTCTCCAGAGATGCTTGATTGGGTTTAAGTCAGGGCTTTGGCTGGGGCATTCAAGAACAGTCACAAAGTTGTTGAGAAGCCCCTCCTTCATTATTTTAGCTGTGTGCTTAGGGTCATTGTCTTGTTGGAAGGTAAAGCTTCGGCCCAGTCGAGGTCCTGAGCACTTTGGAGAAGGTTTTTGTCCAGGATATCCCTGTACTGAACACTGTATTCACTTTCCCGCGATTGCAACCAGTCGTCATGTTCCTGCAGCTGAAAAGCACCCCCACAGCATGATGCTTCCACCACAATTCTTCACTGTTGGGACTGTATTGGACAGGTGATGAGCAGTGCCTGGTTTTCTCCACACATACTGCTTAGAATTAAGGCCAAAAAGTT
>JAUCMT010000021.1:2763995-2779414 GCA_032357475.1 Enteromius thamalakanensis
ACTATATATTCTCGGATCTCAGTATAGATAGTGCCTTGCCATTCTTTTGTTACCTTTCTATTAATCTGAACAATATCCTTTTATCCCTTGCTTTTAATATCCATACAAAGCAATCTGGTAGAAATCTGTAGCTGTCCTGTCATACAAATTAGCGCAAACCTTAAACTTTAACTTTCATAACCTAAAGCTGCTTCATAAGTACAAAAATAAAATATAAATTATGAATAAGCTACAAAAACATTGGTTTTAACTTTTTGGAAATGTGTGATGTCAGACAGATCTGTTTAACAGAACATTGGTCCATCAAGTTGTATTCAGTTTAATGATAAATTAAGATTGAGATCACTTCCAAATTGAAAAATGTGTTATCACAAGTATTAATGATATAGCTAAATGGATTAAATGAAAGCGTAATACATAGTCTGTCAAACCTTGTGTGCAGCACCTACAGCTCTGCAGATCTTTCCTAAGAATCCCAACATATTATATTACACATCTTATTTTTAACAAGAATGTGGATGTTTTAACAGCTTGAGGGGCATTTCTAACTAACTGTTAGAAGAAATATCCATTTATTGTGTTAACATTGTGGTCACAGATCAACAGTAGTCGAGCAATACAACTTTTAGTCTAATGAAATGCTCTCTAGAATGAAGGACTCAATATACTAAATAAATCAAAGAACAAAACGTTGTAATATCATTTTAAACAAAATCTGAGCAATTTACAAAACTAGTTTGTATAACTGTTTGTCAGCACAAGCTTCTCATTAAATCCTTGTGCAGCACTTTTTATATATCTTTTATATTAAGCAAAACACACTGTATTAAAATATGATACGATTCTTTGAGGTATTTGCCAGTAGCTTAAAAGACACAAAGAGCAAGAAGAACACATCACACAAATAGTGTTTGTTGCGACATTTTTATATCTTCTGTGCACAATTTTGTGAGTGGAAATTAATAGTCTTTTCAATGTTTTTTTTCTCCATGAAAAACATCATCATCATCATCATCATCAGTCTGAAATAAAACAATTCACTCTTTGCCTATTCACAGGCATAAAGAGAAAAAGTGAGGAAATACATTTGTATCTGTACATCAAGTCCACATAGCATTCTGTTCTCAATCACAGTCATTCCACATTTTCTCTCTATATATTTAGATATATTTTTAGTTTGTAGGAAATCAGTCTGGTCATTTGAAACAGAAGTCCAGGCCATAAGTATCGAAACAGAAGAAAAGTCCTTTGATTCCTTCTACATGTTTGTCCATTCATTTCTTCCCCCTCCAGCGGTTTTCCTCCCTTCATCCAAAGGGACCCAGCAATGGAGTAGCGAAATCGAGGAGGAATACAATCACAGTCTGATCTGAGGAAAGAAAACAACAAAAATTCCGGCGACACACCTTTGATCCCCCCCTTAGTCTCTGAGGAACATGGACAGAGGAGCGACAATATGAGCGCATGCTTTTGAACATGTCTGCTGTCGTGTCGGAGAGGGCACACAGTAGTCGGTAAGTGGCTAATGATGGCGGCAATAATGACTGTCATGGTGACTGTGTGGGTGGGCTGCTCTGGGCGGAGTTTGGAGAAAGGGAGGGGCTACAGCTGCCTGGAGGAGCGCCGGACGCCCGTGAACTGGCACCGCCTGAGGAGCTCTCCAAACCCTCAGAGTTCTCCAACATCTCCTGGATGAGAGGAGGCATGGAGCCGGGAATCTCCATCTTCAAGGTGATCACACGCTCTGCCCCTGTAACAGATGGAAAATTCAATTCAGTTTCATTTCATTTAGCCGCACACACATTTCTTTTTGCAGTAAAATGGAAAAATAAGGATTAGAACTCATCCAGGAACGAGTCGTGAATGGGATTTACCCTTGGCACTGATGCTCCTCAGGTCGGTAATCTTCATCAGCATCTTAGGGAACATGTGAGGTTTGTGTGGCCTCCTGTTCCTCACATAGATCTTCAGGGCTTCCAGCAGAGGTTCCTGCAGTATGTCCACCTTATCAGCCTCCTCCAGGTCCTGCCGATCTGCATAACAATGAAAGACACTTCACATTTAGCTCTCAGGTTGTGGTAAGAGAGCTTTTACAGGCACACATTCAGATTGAGCAAAATTGTGAAGATGGATGCTTTTAGGGGTACATTAAGAAACATGTTAAGAACTTTTGGGTGATCTTATACCCCAAAATAATTTACTCCCAGAATTCTTATTATTCTTAATATTTACATTGTTTTTTTTATATATATATATATATATAAAAAAAACAGTCTTTATGATTTGAGTAAAATATATATAATATATTATATATATATATTTTTTTAACTGCCTTAAAATGATTACTAAATTTTTTCTTTAGTCTTTAACTATGAAGATTTTGGGAAAAAAAAAAAACATTTAAATAATTTTACATTAAATATTTGTACTTTATAGATTTATTTTTATGTAAATTATTTTGCAAACTTTTTTTTATGCTTTTCTTTTGCTGTTGTAGTGAACTGTAACCTGGTCATGTTTTCATGAAATTATATAAAATAATGCAATACCAGCACATAACACTGCATGGCACTAGAGGTCCATATTTCAAAAACATGGAAAGATCATGCGACACTAAATACTAACGTCAAATGAATAATTGTGTGCTGAAAATTCAGCTTAGCTTTTACAGAAATACATTGCATTTTGAAATGGATTCAAATTTAAAAATATCAGTTCAGTTCTTTAAAATGATCTTTGTTTTTGCTGTATGTTTCATCAAATAAACACATTGCTGGTGAGTATTAGAGACTTCTCACATTAAAACTATAATAATGAATTGTGTCACAATTATACATTTATACATAAAAATGACAAAAAAAAGCAGTCTATAGATCATAATGCACAGTGTGTGTACTGTACCTCCACAGAGCAGACAAATAGCACTGAGCAGTCCCGTCTCTGCGTCATCCATCTCTAGAGGCAGCAGCTGATTGGCGAAGGCGAACACCAGGTCTGTTAACGGACCGAAGCCGGCATTGTGCATCTGCGTTCGGTTCAGCGTTAACCCATCAGAGAACGTCATGGTGTCTTGTTCAGGTGTGTAACGGGTACAGATCCTCAGAATCTAAAAGTAAAAACAGAGAGGAGACGTGTTGGTCTTAACTCTGCATATGCTGAACCCAAAACAAGAATGCAACTTGATGGTCCGCACTGACGTCCATAGTATTTTTCTTTCATGCTATGCAAGTCAACAGTGATAAGAACTCATACTCTTTAAGATATTTTATTTTATGTACAGAAGAAACTCATACAGGTTAGTATTTCTTTTTCCTACTATGGAAGTCGATGGTGACCAAAACAGCCTGGTTCTAAAATATCTTCCTTTGTGCTTGGCAGAACTAAGAAATCCTTACAGGTTTGAAATTACTTGAGGGTGAGTAAATGATGACCCAATTTTCATTTAAGGGGGAACTACTCCTTTAAAATTATGAAAATGAAAAGGGGAGTGTGTTCTTCTCACCAGTATGTCGAGACAAGCGGCCTTCAGCAGTGTGATCTGGTCTGCGATGGTGAGGGTAGTGAATCCTGGCAGCTGCTTGGCAAACTCTACCGTCTTTATGATGCACTTAGTGGAGAGCTCGCTAAACTTATCCCACAAATCCACATCCAATGACACGCGCCGCTCCGAGCTGTTATTCTATACATAGAGAGACACCAAAATCATATGGTCAATGTTTAATAACGGCATCTACAAAAAAAGGCCGGAAGAGTGGTACATGAACTCTAGCTTCAGCTTTAGTGAAGTCTGCTTGTAAACAGACGCAGAATCAGCACAGAGTTCTGGGAGTTATTGACAAACTGACACACATATCTGTAATCACAGTATTGATTCATCATTCAGTGTCAGCTCATTAATTAAAAAACCAATATAGAGCCAAAATAGCGAGGTCGTATTCTCACAGATGAAGATTGTATTGGGTTGTGAAGACCTTAAAATACCACATTGTGTGTAATCCAATTATTTCAATAGGGCTTGTGTTAATATTTATCAGCTTTTTTGTGATACTTAACACATATCTTAGGATATTTCTTATTTATCTCAATATGTGTAACCATCATTTAAAACAATGTTGTCAAGTAGGTTTAATGTAAATTATATATATATATATATATATATATATATAGTTAAAATAGTTAGGAATACTAGGTGAGTTCAAGAAAAAACAATCAGTGATTAGTGAGACAAAAAAAATCTCCTCACAAATGCTACTGTTCTGTAAAACAAAAAAAGAACATAATAATAAAAACAATTTACAGGACAAAAGTGAAATTACAGTAATAAATACAAATTATTTTTTATGTCTGTCTTCATTTATTTGCTTTCACTTATTAAACCATATTTAAACCATTTATCTTGGCACATTTGGCATTTTTTGTAGAGAGTTCATGTAAAGCAGTATTTACCGCGAAATGAGTCGTGCGTGTTTATTAAATTAATTGGAAAAAACCGAGCAGCAGATTGTGCCGTAATTCTTTCACATGGGTCATACTTCTCAGGTAGGAAATAATAGTAATTTTCATAAATCCCTGAACGTGTTTTTTAATCATTTTCATTTATATGAACCAATATAAACACATAGTAACAAAAAACAATATTTTAATAAACTTATTTATGCATATTCACTTAAACATGTAAATGAAAGGACAATTCCACACAGTGTTGTCTGTTGAAAAATACAATGAATAAATGAGTTATAAACAGTAAAAGGAAAAAGCATCACAAATCGGGAAGATTTAGTATTAAATGCACATGCTCTTACCGTGGTGTATTTGCCGAGTTGACACAGTGAGGGGAAGGTCTCTTTGTGGGCTTTCCTGACTCTGTCAATCATCTGTTCTGTGTCTGGGCTTAGTGTGTAGCTTTCTGTGCATTCTGTCTTTTTCTCTTCTTTCTTTTTCTTATTCCTGTCATTCCTCACTGCTGCACAGACAAAAAGACAGAAAACAATGGTCAGTATTGTTTGCACATATTCTAACGTCTGTTACTGATTCTTAATTATTATTATTATTCTTTTTAATAACAATTCTTGATCAATTCAAAGATGTAGATCAGGATACTTCTGACAGAGATATATTAAGATATTATAATGAGTTGTACAAAAAAGTCATGTTTCTGTAAGAACTATAGCATTAAGTAAGGGATGTCTCTTTAAAAAAAGTGCCATGTTCCTTGCATACAGAAACAACAACAATAATAATAAATTTGAATATTTTAGAATATTTTATTAAACATAATAAATGTTTAAATCAAGCATTAATAACAACTTTCATAAAAATAATATTAATAAATTAAAAAGTTATTTTAATTGAACATTGAGGAGCAGTTTCCAGAACAGGGTTTAAGACTAGTCCTAGATTAAAATAAATATTAAGAGCTGTCTAAACTGGAAAAAGCTTGCCCTGAGATATCTTAAAATACATCATTGACATTGTTTGGTCTTAAAATGCTCATTTTTGTAAGACATGTTTCTAAAAGTGTATAAATGTCCTAAATTAGCAAAGGTCTAGTCCTGGCTTAATCTAATTCCTATCTAGGAAACCGGCTCTGATTGTTTACAGTGTTAGCTATTATCCTAAATTATGTAATTTCAGTAGAAAATGAAGTGGCCAGAAAAGAACATGCATTTATTATTACTACTGTTATTTATGCTTTTAATATTATAACTATTATTTATTGAACATTGTTGTATTTTACAATATTTAAAACATGTAAGCATCATAACATAAGTTTACTGATGTATCACCATGCCATTAAAAAGATTTTGAAGAGAAAAGAGATCACAAGACGACAGATAGGAAAGAAATAGGGATGAGATGAACGAGAAAAAGAGAGAAAAGTTGCAGTGAAAGGCCGTTTGAGATGCAGTAAGCAGCAATAATGGAGTGAGATGAGACAGGCGGAGAGAGGAAACGTGTTAGAGCCAACACATCACATCTGTGAAGACAAACCATGAGGGGAGGAAAGGCGAGAAAAAAAAAAAGGTGTTAAAGGAAGAAAAAGGACAGGAAGCAGAAATGCCATCACACCCCCACCATCAGTGCCATCTCAAACACATTCTCTCTCTCTCTTTCTCTCTTCCTCTCTCTGCGGGGTGTGTGTTAGTAGTTTGATGAATAGAGCGGGTGGATGAAGTCGTACATAATGCTGATAGATCACCACAGGTTTCATTAGACCCAGAGCTAATCTAATCTCATTATATGACACACGCACACACACACAAACTGTAATACCATGGCATTATTTTTTCTCCAATCTCTGCTAACACTCGGACCCTCACTGCATCCCTCTCTCAGGCCTCTGGAGAAGCGGAATTAAATCCTAAATAAAAGTGGGCTATCTTAACGTGCCTGCATTAGCCCCTATGACAGATTGGCACAGCGATCATAAGCCGCAAAACACAATTTAATGAAGTCATTAAAGAACTATTAGCCTGGCTGCACCATCACTCACGCACAAGCGTTACTGAGAGACCTGCAGCGAGAGAGAGAGAGAGAGAGAGAGAGAGAGAGAGAGCAAGAAACATCTCTTTCTCCGGCAGTGTTTCTGGAAAGGTAATTTTGACACACTCCAATCAGTGACGATACGACCAAAAAGCACGACCTACTCAAGTATGTAAACGCCAAGAACACAGTCCAATTGTATATACTTAACATGCATTCTTGAGTCACTGTGGTGGGAACAAACCCAAGGGGCCAATAGAGTTACATTCAGATGTCTGTACTATTAAAACAGATGTGCATAACCTGAGCTGCTTATGAAGTGTTCTTTGACGCATTTCAAATTGAAACAATGTGTGAAACTGAACTTAAGTGCCTACTTTAACGCACTTGCGCAAAGGCTTTTGGGCCTGCTTATTGTAATCTCATTACATAACTGTTGAAGCAATACAAACAAAATACAGAGAGCGTGTAAATATCGATTAATACACTGATAGGGGTGTAAATATCTCATTCAATTAGACTGTTTTAGTAAGATTCATTATTTAAAAAAAAATTATGCTGATGGAGGACCATAGGATTTCAGAAATGCGGGGAACATGGAAGCATAACCCACTCATTAAAATGGAATTTACTGTGTAATATGTTTAGAATATGCTGGAATTTGAATAATTTTGTATGAATAAATTAAAAGTAGTGCATTAATGTGACCGAAAGTGTAAATCTTATTGGTCGGCTAAAAATTCGATAATGGCCCAATAATAATAGGCCGCCTAATATTTATTAATAATATAATAATAATAGTAATCATTTTATACATTAATAGGAGAATGAGCCCAATATTGTCTTGACTATCGTCAAAGACATCTGGTCTCGTCGATACCCAATACTATCGTCTATCGGCACAACCCTAGTGTGTGTGTGTGTGTGTGCGTGAGGCCCTTGACAGGGATAATTTGAAAGGAGAAAATTAAAGTGCTGGCAGATCGTACATCACAACGATGAAATTCAATGAAAAGATAAAAATGTCAATGTTTCCTCCCTCCGCACCCACTCCCTCCACTCTTATTTCACAATCTCTCCTCCTCCTCAGCAGCGGCAGATGAGTTGTGGGTCTAATGCATTTGGAGCAGAATGAACCCAGCGTGTTGTGCTGAAAATCTATGCATGAGTGTGTGTGTGTGTGTGTGTGTGTGTGTGTGTTTTATTACAGATGTTGTGTGCGTTCGAATGTATGCAGGAAGTGAAGTGTGAAAATGCTGCTGTGCATCATTTTGTAAATGTACTAGGAGTCAAGAGGTGTGAATTCATAAGAACTCACATTAATGAAACGAGTGCGTGTCGTGTCAGTGTGAATGATTTGATGGGTCATCTGCACAGCGACAATCTCATCGTGATGCCTGCATGTATCTGTCAGACTGTATCTGGCCGTATTGTCAAGCTTGACATATACATATGATCACTGAAAGAACCTTGCAAGAACAAATGCAGGTCACTAACCCAAAGGTTAATGAAGTCTATATTCAGGATCATTATGATTTTTTCCCACCATCATTGTAATATCAAATTTTTGTAGTAATAATATTAATAATAATAATACAACTTTATTGCTTATAGCTGTAATGTGAAAAATTACACACATGTGAAAAAATTATTTTCTTACTTAGAATTTTTTGTCAAGTTTCCAGCCAAAATATTAAACAATTCTTAAATCAAGAAGGTGTATAAATTACCAACTTGCTCGGAGAGAGAGAGAGAAAAGTCAAAATAAGTGATTGTTTTCTGTTTGAAATAAGATTATTTTGCGTAGCCCATTGGCAGATTATTTATTATTATCTCTCTCAATTTTGACATGTTGTCTTCTGAAAAAAAGATTTTTGTGCTTGTCCAGAAAATCCTTCTTGATTTAAAAGATTTAGATATATATTGGCTGAAATAAGACATGCATTTTTTTGCAGTGATAATTTTTAATGAGTATTAATATTTACAACACATATTTAATCTCAATAGAAATGTTTTTTATTTGAGTGTGTAAAACTTTATGTGAGCTTTGTTATTATTTCAATTGAATCCTTAAATACAATTACTTATATATAATTATTTTGATGCTTAACTAATATTTTAAATATTATTCATCACAACAAACAAAAGTACAAATGTCCCGCCATAACGCTTTCTTTCTTACCTTTCTATTCCCTCTATAAAACGCACTATTTATGTCTCTTGCTGCAGTGGAGACTCACATCCACTTGATGGTGAGAACGCGCATGTCAAATCTATCTTGAAGACTTCTAAGCAAACACACATTCACAACTTCTGCTGTGCATCTGTGAGTGTGTGTGTGTGTGTGTGTGTGTGTTTTCTCACTTCTCCCAATTAACCTCACAAGTATGACAGCACCTAGCAGTGTGGAGACGTGTTCTGGTATAGCCAGAGGGAGGTACTGACTGAGTGTGTGTGTGAGTGTGTGTGTGTGTATACTTATATTGCTAGTTTCCATTTAATATTTTGGCAAGAGTTCTCCAGCTGTGGAGGGAATATTACTGATGCATTGCTCACATTCTTTGGACATCCCCACTTCCAGGCACTTCTGCAGTCGGCAGTATTGACAGCGGTTGCGGGTGACTTTGTTGATGATGCAGTTCTTCTCTCTGTGGCACGTGTAGACCATGTTCTTCTGGATACTCCGCCTGAAGAAACCCTAATCACAAACAACACTATTAGGAATGTGCTGCACATGCCAACAGATGTAAGAAAAAGTCAGTCATGTGTCAAAACGTCTAGAAATGTAACTTCCACATGGTGCTTTTTCCATGCAAAACTTGGAATGACTGTGGAAAATTAGTTTTAATATTTTCCTCCTATGAATTTTGTCTCCGAAAACTACAAATGTATATTCTATAACGCCAGGTGCAAAAATAACTGTGCCCATGTCTTTAGGTTACAAAAGGGCTAAAGGCAACCAGGTATAAAATGCTACTTTGATATTATTTTTATCTAAACCACTACACAAAAACGTGGCGTAACACTTTCCAAATCATCCTCTTTTTAAGATGCAAGTTTATTTGTCTGATCTTTCAGTTTTGAGATAAATAAAGAAAGAGCACTTAAATAATGAAAGAACGTGTAAAAGTATGGTATTTGGGGTAAAAAGTGCCCTTGCTGTTTAGGCTAAGGCGCACAGTAGCATGATAATTAATAGAAGGCTGACCTTCCCATTTGTCGACATGAAATTGTTAGATTAAGATGGTAAGTATCATATATTTTGTTGGGTGTACATATTAGAGATAAACACCATTTTTATTGAAAACCATCATATAATTTTCTGTTACTACTGTACATATTCAATTATTATTGAATTATATCAAAATCTCATTCAATGCTTTTAGAATATTTATTAAAATGGTTTTGTTATTGAAAAATAATAAATTGTTTTGTTTTTCAAAATATGCAGAAAAAAGTACAAACTTTTCTAAAGTGATAGTTTTGAATAAGTATTAAAAAAAACAACAACATTATTTTTAGAAAGTATTTGTATCAGTACCCTGGGCCCTTTACCCCGTGTGTGGGATAAAAGCCACTCTTGCCATCTCATATATTTATAAGATTTTTAGCCAAAATAAACAGCTTGAATGATTTATTTTCATACATCAAATCTGTTGTATGTTCAATGTTTTTTATGCATGTCTGTGATAAGCAACTTCATAAGAATGTTTGAGGCTAAGTTTATGTTTCCATGTACTTTAGTTACATTACTAATACTATACTGTGTGTATATAAACAGTATTTCTATTTGGGAAGAAATAGCCTATTTTGAAAACAGCTGACTACTAAGCTAAGTTAATAATGTTGCTACTTTTGGGTGGAATGAGAACAGGTCACATCACTCACCTTGCAGCCCTCACAGGCACTGACGCCATAGTGGTACCCTGAAGATTTGTCCTGACACACAAAGCAGGGCTTATAGACACGAGGAGGAGGAGGCGGAGACGGTGGGCTCGGGACGATCTCCTCTGAACTTGTACTCTGGGTTTCGATTGCTGTGAAAGAGAGAGAGTTTATGGGTCATTTTTTTTGCTTTGTGTGTCTATTATTACAGTATGCAAAAATACATAAAAAAATATAATTAGACTGTGTGTTCTATGTTCATATCATGAATTTTAATGTTACTTTTGTCAAGCGTATAGTCATTACAATAAAACCTCTGTTGCAAATTGTTTTTCAGAAGCATAAAACATTTAATAGCCCAAATTAAATCCAAGCCATGTTGAATAAAGCAGACCTTCCTATTTATCTAGTAGGCATCCCTAACACTGAACCCTCTCCCGGAGCGCTGCTGTGTGGGATTGGGAACATTACAAGAGAAATCAAAGACACAGACGTCTTGAAGAAGCTCCTGAGCTTCTGTCAGAGAGACATGGATGATCTTAGCGCATTCATTAAACACGTGTAACACATTTGTGCTGCTGATAATTAGCCAGTCATCGCACGTCAAAACAAGAGACGAACACTGTTAAACACGGTTCAAAACCAGACAGCACTGGCTTGGATTCTAAACGCTTTCCCTGCTGTTTGTGCCATGGCAACTACAAACTTTTTTCTTTTTTTTTTTTCATTCATTCATTTTTAACTCAATGCCACTGATGCTGCCAGCATCAAGGCTATTATCAAGGCTATTATCTCAGAATAAACTGCACAAGGTATACAATTAACCAAAAGTTATAAAAGACATTTAAAATCTATACTAGAAAAAAACTCTAAAATACATTATGTTTATACATTTTTAAACAAATCAGTTAAACTCTATGTATAAATAAACAAACAAACAAATCTTTTTTTTTTTTATATTGACGATGTATTCCTATTATTACAACTAAATATATTATTACTAATTATATTATAACAATATTCATATATGTAATATGCATGTTTGTTATTAAGTTTTAGAATATTTCTTTAATCTAAAAATTAGTATTCATATTTTTATTGCATTATTAATATATTAATATAATAATAATAATTTTTATTAGTAGTATTATTAATTTTTAATTATAAATAAATTTTATCTAACAACAATTGTTATTGTGTATTATTAAATAATAAGTATAATTAAATTAAATTAAATTTTAAATTAAGGTTTCATCTATTAATTATTATATTTATCCAGTATGATTAATATAATGTTAACATAACTTTTTTTTTTACTAATTATAACTATAATCATTATTATTATTATTATTTATAATGTGGCATAAAGAAAGATTTCCAGGACTGCATCACAAATCTTATCATTATACAACAAGTAAAAATATGTATTTCACTAGTTATGGTACTGTACTTTTAAGTGCATATAAAAACAGCATAGTACTATTGAAATATACTAGAACATCAAATATGTTTTTATAAACAAAAAATTGTTTCAAACTCTTGTTTTCCTCTGTCCAAGGGTTTGTTAAAATACCGATGGATGGAGGTTTGAAAAATCTAAAAATGAAACCATATCAAGCAACCATAGACTCTTTCACACATGATTTGAATCACTAATTGTAAATTTTGAATACTACAGACAGCATGTGACTTACAAATACTAGTAATATCAGGGTGTTGTCAACAGGACAATGTGTATATTCTGTGTTTATAGAACAGGTGGAGAGGGTATCCGAGGTGAAAGTATGTGCTTGCTTCTCTAGCTGGTTTGACTGCAATTTCTTTTCCGTGTATGTGTGTGTGTGTGTCCCAGCTGTAGCAGAGGGCAACTCAACTTGGGAGCTGAAGTTAAATATAGAACTCTTATTTACACACCACTGCTGTCGGCCCCGACGGGCACATCACACACGCACAGAATGACTGCAGACGCATATCTGAAACTGCATCCATACACACACAAACACCAACACACACACACTGTCGATGTGCATGTTCCCGCCTGTCTCTCTGTGGGCAGGAAATACTCAGAGACGTCCTGGAACAGACTGACGGAATGAAAGGCTGACTCAGCCACGGACAGAGAGAGAATGAGAACGAGAGCAGGAAGGAATTGGAGAGAATGGAAGAGAAAATCAAACAACTTTAGTTCAAACATGTGGCAATGACTGCCAAGATAAGCACATACACATCGACGCGCAAAACATCTGGGACGGACCAAGAGCTAAAGCTTTGTTTTGAGTGGACAAATGGAGGAGAGTATAAAACACCCAAGTCTTGTCCCGAGTCCAACACGAATTAGTCCAAAAGTCTGTGGATGCCTTGAGACCACACTCATGATCTCACTTCATTTCAAAACTCTGAACTTTTATTTGCTGCTTCAGGGTGGGATAAGAGTGGGGGAAGAAAAATATTAATCAATTAGATGTTTACATTGTTGGAAGAAATTGCACTAAACTGCCCATCAACAGTGGTGTTCTTGGTGGTTGTCGGCATGTATAGCCATTTTCTGAGGAATTTTCATTTAGATTTATCAGATGCTTTTATTCAATGTGACCTTTACAAGAGGAACAACATTCGCAATACACAATACCTTAACCATAACAGGTTTTGGTGTTATCTGATTGTAATGCAGATAGCAGATTACCATAATAATCATAATAAGTGCAAATTCAGCATTTTGAGAATTTGCCACGTATTTTTATTGTCTGAAAATGATGCTGTGATTATTAAAAAGAAATGAAAAAAACACATATTTCAATAGATTTGTGACAGTGTCATTTTAGTATGATTAGTGTACTATTATAATTGTTTAGATTTGTGCTTTCAACATATATTACATCTATATTTACTGTATATCCATATAATTTGTAATATAAATACACTTTATATATAAAACTTTTTTCTGACATATATATACACATGATTGTGTGTTATTATATATACATAATACTACATTTACACATAACACATACATATATTATGTAAGGAAATTTATTTTGGACGTGATTAATTATGATTAATCATTTTAAAGCAGTAATTTAAGTGCTTTTTAATTTTTTATTTGAGTTTTATTGTGAAAGCTTTAGTAATTTTATTCCATTTTAATATAAGATTAATAAAATACATATTCTTAAGAAAGGTTTATGGCAATACAAAAAATTAGCAACTTTTTTAAATTGTATATATATATATATATATATTTATAAAAAGTTCTGAAGAATTTTATTATTGTAATCCCGCACCTGTGCGGTTTCTAAGTTATTGCTTACGCTAACAACAGCTAATTTTCTGTACTATTTGCAAATATTGGAGGCAGTCAGTGGGACTCTAATGGACATTTCAATTCTTAAGAACTATCCTAATTGTGTGCAAATATTTTTTCTCCACAAACAAGTCACTTATCACCTACTTCTCACCCTTGCGTAATGACATCTTTTTCATTTACAATGTGAATAGTGACTAATACAGTAGAAAAGTAGAGTAATTTTCCCATCCCGCCTGCGTCTATTTTTTTTTATTTGACCAATTTACAGTTAGTCCCACCCAAACACATGCACCGTCTGAGTCAGAAGGTGACTACCCGGTCACTCAAGCCAAAAGAACAGTGTTTTGACAGCACTAAAGAGCCAGCGTTTTCACTTTTCAGCAAGTCAACCTGTGAAAGACCAAAAACACACTTCAGAAGACATTGTATCAACGTGCCTGCCATTTCTTTTTCGGAGATGTTGAAAACGAAAACCAGTACTTGAGTTATAAAGCGCTTTCTTAATCATGGGGTTTGAATAGCTAGAAGCTTTTGCATGTGTTTCACATGCTTGTGTCAAATCTGTTTTAGACCATAAAGTTGCATATGCGCAATAAACTAGAATAGACTAAAGAACACTGAAAACTATCTCAAACCACTGTTGAATATAAGACATGACTGATTTTGCATCAGAAAAATGTGCATAATATAATTGACTATATATGTATATTATTTAAACAAATCCAGGCCATGATTTTGGTGTCTCCTTTTTGGCGGTTTATTGCACATCCCAATTTGTTGCCACTGCATAATAGTGTGTGTGCAAACAAATAGATGCACTCAGGACACCCACTACATCAGAGAGAAGGAAAGAGAGAGAGATGAATGAGGTGAAACAGGGATAAACAGAACGAGCACACTATGTGTTTGTGTGTGCGGTAGTGTTTCTGTCAGTCTGTTCTCTCATGTCAACCGAATTACACACAGAACACTTATATAACACACCACATTACTGCTTATTAACAACAACCCCTCTGCTGTCTCTCTCTCTCTGCTGTTTTTCTCGGTGTGCAGGCTTCTAAATTTTTTTTTAATCATCTTGTTTTTCACACTAACCTTGTAATTTTGGTCACTAAGAAAATCTTTGAGGGGTAACAACCTACTCCAGAAATCATTCATCTGACTGCTGCCATAATTCTTCCTGACATACTGCATACTGACGGCGTTCCACCCAAACATCACAAATGTTTAGAGATAACTAAAACAGAATATACAGAGGTTTACTGCATCTGCTGTACTTGCAAACTTTTTAAGAATCAATGCACAAACTTGACTAAGCATAGTAACATACAGGGCTTGACATTCACTTCTTTGCTTACCAGCCACTGAGGCTAGCGGTTTTCTAAATTTACCGGCCACTCAGCATTTAAACTAGCCACAATTTTCTTATTGGGAAATTACATTTAATATGACTTAATACTGCATATAGCCTAAATATTTTCAAGTCATTTGACCTAACAAATATGAAACGTCAGAAAAAAGATAGGCTACTAAGGAAATAAACCACCAGTAGGTGGCAGCATGTGACTATTTTATATAATGAGTCATTGAAGCCTTCAAATGATTCATTCAGAATGCTAATTTAAAAATTAAGCAAGTGCCTTGCTGCGTCCGAAATCACATACTGCTTCAGTAGGTACTACATTTAAAATTGAACATACTACTCGACCGTTAAAACAGTACGTTCTATATAGTATGAATGTGAGTA
>JAUCMT010000021.1:2786654-2804966 GCA_032357475.1 Enteromius thamalakanensis
CTGAAACACAAGTTCAGTTTTATACATTCACAACTTCCTGCTGTCATAAGTATTCAGAAAAAAAAAACAGTATAATTTGATTTCAAATAATCATCCAATACAACTGTATTTCTCCGACAATTAGATTTCAGCCATGCCTTAAGTCTTAAGTTATGTTGCACTTCAGAGATAGCTTAACTTTGGAAAGGAAGCTTGTGTCACTGAACTCTATAAGTGAACTAGACTGTTATTGCACAGGTTATGACAACGCTAGAAGTATAAATGTCTCACCTGCATCCTCTCAGCTGTGCAGGACACAGCTGCACATGATACTGCAGTCATTCACATACAGACAGAATGTTCACTCGTATGTTACAGAGGCATGACACTGACAAAAAAAGTGGTAACTTGATATTTTGGCAATGTTGTTTGATATTTAGAAATGATTTATTTAGCGTGTTTATTTATTGGTACTTCGGCTGGTTTAGGAAATGATGGTCAGTTCATGGCAATGATTGAAATCAACTTTTTTCATCAGGACAGGAGTAGGGAGTAAAGTTTAGCTCCAAGTCTAATCAAACACATTTGAACCAGCTAATCAAGGTCTTCAGGATGCAGGTAGGTATTTTTGTTCAGGGTTGAAGCTAAACTCTGCAGGAGAGTGGCCCTCCAGGATCCCCTGCATTTGGAGGTGATATTAGCTTTAAATGATTACAAGACCATATCTACATGTATAACTTTTTCCCAACCTTACTAGATGTATGCATCCTCTTTTAAACAGAATTATTGGGCTAAATTCCATTGAAATAAAACAACACTGCATAGGATGCAATAAATAAAACAATCTGCAGCAACAAAATTCTTTTTACATTACTTTTTTGCCACAGAATTAGCATTTAAAGCAGCATTATTTAACAGCAGATGTATTTACACTATATGTATTATATTAGTATATTCAATACGTTATAACTAATATTCATATTTTAAATATTAAAAAATAAAAAATATATACAGTAACAGAATAGGGAACACTTTTACTATTTAATATTAACTACTGATTTTTTCCTCAATAAACTTCTAATTTGCTGCTTATTAATGGTTAGTGAGGTAGGTATTTAGTTTGGGTAGGACTAGGGATGTAGAATAATGCCTAATTTTTACATGACCTTATTAAGTGCTTAATTAGGCTACTACTAATAAATAGCTAATAATCTAGTAATGTGCATGCTAATAAGCAACTAGTTAGTAAAAATGTATAAAGTCGGCAACACCTAGGCTCCAAAAATATAAAAAAATGTTTATTTGTTAAAACAACACATAGGCATAGCGTATGTGATGTTTCGAGAGCACAGCCTCTTCATCAGACAGCAAAGAGTTAAAATGCCCTAAAATGAAGTGTTACCAAATCAACTTTAAATATAAAATTACAACCACTAGTAAGCAGAGGCGGTAACATTTTATTTTACAGTTACAGTTGCTTATTAGCATACATATTACTACAGTATTGGCCATTTATTAGTGCTAAGTACGCACATATTAATGCCTTATTCTACTTGACCTTATTCTACATCCCTAATCCTACCCAATACCTAAACTTAACAACAAGTCACTGTCTTAACGAGCGAATCATTGAGTCATTCACTCATTTGATTAGTTCAAAATGATTGAACAAAGCAAGTGACTGTCTTTATAAATGAATCATTGAATCACTGATAGAGACTCCTGATTTATTCAGCACTGGTTTAAAACACCAAAGGCGCTGTTTGGAACTGTTTTGGCAAAACAGAGCACAAACAGACAATGCTGACATTATTGTCTCTGCAAAATATTAATTTCTTACTCAACAGTTGTATAAGATCAGTATAACATCAAATCATGCTTATATTACACATGCTTGTGTGTTGTTTTATACCTTTATTTCATAGGTATACTGAATTCCAGGCTTGTTGAACTAGCTTAAATCATGCTGTGAAAGTGTACACTCTAAAAGTGTGGTTTTTCAATGTCAGCTTCCACATTGTAAAAAAACCCAATTACAATATTATAGTAGACAACACATACTATTCTGTACACTGTTTATGATTTATGTAGGCATAAGCCACAAAAATAAGGAACCAAACTTAATCTAATCCTCTAAACCATTAACAGCAGATTTATCAGTGGAGCAAAATATCCATGAAAACAAGGACTATTTATGAGAGCTCTTTCACTATACACAAGGACCTTTTCAAAGTAGGCACAGCCTACAGTAAATACACACCGTCTCCTTGTTTCTATGAACACTTGTGTAACTCTACAAACATGTGGCTCATTTGGCACCAAAATACTTCCTGCTCTCAGCCAATCATATGTCAGCGTCTGTTACCAGATGTCATTCAAGTTCAGACGTAAAGTATTCAAGTGTTGTCTTTCCATCAGCTCGCGCACACAAACACTTACACAATGAGTTTCATATAATTATGTTCTCCTCCGTACAATAGAATTCTGATATGAGTGCTTGTGTGTGTGTGTGTGTAAGTGCTTTAATCTGGTTCAGTCAGAGACGATTTACTTTAATGTCATGTGTTTTAATGCACATTCTTCCATGAAAAAGTATGCAAAGTTGGACAGGCTGCATTTCTTTTTGGCCTTAAATGCACATTTAAGCATGTACAGCCCACACAATATTATTCTATGTCTCACAAAATATTCAGAACTGCGGAGTTTGATTCAATTTAGATGATAGGCTTGATTGGATGGTTCTAAAAAAAATTTAATCATGGACTAATTAAATTGGAGGTCAGAACTTTTTGCAGTAAAAAGCTTAATTTCATTAAAAGTTTCTGAACATTTTTGTATAAAATATGGTATTTTCAGTTACACTTTATTTTAAGGTCCAATTCTAGTTAGTAAGGCATTTGTTTAAATCTGATTAGGGATGTAGAATATGGTAATGCAGAATATGTGCTATAAAACTAATAAACAGCCTATATTTTAATAATAGACATGCTCATAAGCAACTAGAGTTAATAGTGAGAATTGGTCCCTATAGTCTATATATTTTGGTCTATATATTTTGGAATATTTTTAATATTATATTATTATAATATTATATTTTTAATATTCCATATCATAATTTTAAAGAAACTGCTATTTTGAGTTGAGATGCATTAAAAATAACAGTAAAAGCATTGAAAATGATACAAAAGATGTCAAATAAATGTTCTACAAACTTTCTTTTGAAAAGACGTTGTACTGTGGTTTTCACACTTCATTAACCAGTACGACCAACTAATAATGAAGAGTTCTTGCCAGATTAGCATATTAGAATGATTTCTGAAGGATCTTGTAACACTGTCTTTTCATTGTAATGATTGATGTAGCAAGCCATCTGTTTGGACTGAGAAAAGCTGCTATGGGATGTTTTGTTGAAAGTCAGGGGACGCACACGCACACATAATGAACTCTTAATGTGATCAGCTACATAGGCATGTCAGCATCAGTACTGTTCAACACCACACAAAAAAAACAGACAATGTAAAAATAAAGAAGCTGAACAAGCCTAGATCAAATATTCATGCGAGATGAAGCCTGAAGCCGCCATTACCTGAGATATGACCTTAGATGAGAATCTTTAAAGACGCCCCATTGAAAAATCAGCAGTAAACCTATTAAAACGTGTATTTACTGCTAAGACTGATAGAATGTGGTCAGGCTGCATAAGGTTGCATGCTTAAAATAAATCAAATCAAATTAAAAATAACTTTAAAGGTGTATTTTGAAAGATGGATGTTAGCCATATTAACCATAAAAACATATATAGAGCCTAAAATCAGGGTCAGTAGAAAAAACACCCAAAACACCCTAGAAACCGAAACACAAACAAAACCTTAGTACAAAATCTTGCAAAACTACATTGCATTTTTTCTTTAAGAGCAAAATGCATATTTTTAAAAGCACCCGCTGTTATCTTCCTAACTTTCGAGACCAGTATCAAATTAACCTGCTGCTTTTACACTGACCTGTGGCCTGTTCCACAAAACAAGTTTACCTAATAAGCCAGGCTTATTTCAATTAGTCTGACTTATTTTGCAACAAATCTACTGACAATAAGGCTGACTAACCAAAATAAGCCTGGCTTGAACTCTTTGTAATCTTGTTTTATGGAATAGCCTGGTATTAATGTGAGAATGATACAGAATCATACAGACCACAAGTCATTCAGGGAACAAAATATCAGATTCAATTCCTGCTTGTCAACTAGAATTAATAAAGGCCTGCTCACATTAAGAAAAATAACGTTCTAACTCTAAAAGAAGATAGACGTTGAACGTTAACAACTAATGTGAACAATATTGTTAGGATCACTTTCCGAGCATTTATTCCATCTGAAGAATGAATAAATCCATCCAACTTAACACAACAGAAAGGCAGAGCATTATATCATTATTTTTTACCAATTGCAACCGATGAAGGTCCAACAAAAAGGTTTGTTGTTCAAACCTTTATGTATTCTTACTTTGCAGAGCACAAAAGAAGATATTCTGAATCTCAATAACGTTGAGAAACTGGTGACCATTGTACAGAAAGAGAGAGATCTGTAAAAATAGTGCTTTTATGTTCCACAAAAGACTGGTTTGTAATAAAACAAAAGCGAGTAAATGACAACAAATGTATTAAATAGAAATTATTTTGAGTGAACTATCATTACCGTACCAGGCTCCATACTATATCAAAAACTATAGAGGCTGGTATAAATATAAATTGCTAATTGAGTTTCCCTCAACCAGTACTGTCCAATTTAGTCAGTAAATGTTGTGTACCGCTGATGAAGAACATCTTTAAACACTCCATATATAGCTGCACTTACAAGCTTGTGTAACAAAACATTCCACTTCATTCTCTGCGGATAAAGCAATAAAGTGTCCATGCGCATCCTGTGCTATTCATTTTGTTGCAACAGTGCTAAAAGCTTCCTGTGTATATCAGGAAGTTTATTAAAAGACTGAATTATGAACTTCAATTTCAATCCTTTTTCTCTGACCTAAAATCACAAGAATGCACATCACATCAATACGTATTTCATCACCTTCAAAGCTCATAAGTAGAAACTTCCCAAAAGCACTAGCTGGCCATTGTGTCAGTGCAGAAAGAGATGCTGTTTATATACAGCTAGTTTCACAAACACCCTCCAAGGAGAGCCCAGACAGATAAACACAGCACATGGCACAACATGTGAAATGCGTGCAAAGGCATGCGATACACGAACAGAATTTAAGAATAGATGTTAGTAAGAATTGTGCATGTGTAAAGAGTGTGTACAAAGGTCCGTGGGTGCAGCGTGAAGGGGAGTGTGAGTGTATGTGTGTGACTGTCATGTGAATAAGAGGCAGTGCATTCCTTCACGCTGAGGCGTGTAATCTCTCTGGAAACCCCACCTCAGCGCTGAGAGAAGCCGACTATCAAAGATCAAGCGTGTTTGATCCTGATCGACCCCCGTAAAGACCCTGAGCTGTCCATCTGATGAGTGAGACCGTACGGACACATCATTTTTCGCTCTCATTTATAAGCGGTTTATCGTGCAGGAAAACAACACAAATATATTGTTGCTCAGTTTGTATTAAGATTCTAAAAACAACCAAAATCATTGTGCACAAGTACCTGCTGCAGTTATGGTATAGGCAGTTTATAACTTAGGAATATTTCATCAAAATAACGTTAAAAAGGGAAACGTTAACGAAATAGTTCAAAGTGAGAATTAAATCTCAAGCCATCCAAGATGTTGACGATTCTTTATTCATCAAAATAGGTTCGGAGAAACATACTGTAGCATTACATCACTTGCTCACCAATGGATTCTCTGCAGTGAATGGGTGCCGTCAGAATAAGTGTCAATCACTTAACATCTTGCAAAGTGAAATCTGCATGTGAGGACAAAAATACAAGGAAACAATCCATCCGATGTTGTGCTTTCTCTTCAAAATCCACCATTATGTATTTACAACTGTTTAAATGATGCTTGATCGGTGCATATTTCTCTCCTGATTAACACCAGACGACTTTCTCCACTAAAAGACTCATATTTAGACAAAAGCAGTAAAGTTATAACATCTTGTTGGATCTTTACTTTAACAACATGTTAATTGATAGACTGGAATAACTTGGATTATTTCTGGATTATTTAATCAGCTATTTTAAGTATTATTATGACGGCACCCATTCACCGCAGAGGATCCTTTGGTGAGCAGGTGATTCAATGCTAACTTTCTACAAATCTGTTACATGAAAGTAGAATTAATTTACATATTTGATGGGCTTACACAGGAAGCGCTGCTCTGACAGTAGGGCTCAAGACACATCTTTAGGGATTCAATATAGGCTACACCCTCCAAGACAGACAATCTCTCCTCCCTATACTGTGACTACTTACACACATAGCATTTTGATTTGAATCAAATAGTCTATGTGATGTATATTTAATGCCTATGGCAGTGGGCGATCAGTGCTGTGCTTTACAAAATATGCCAACCACCACAAAGGGAATAGGAAACAAATATTTTAACATCTAAAAAATTTATCCAAATCTGTACCCAGTTTTTTATGAAATAGAAATGCTAATATACAACAGCTATTTCATATGTAATTTAAAGTAGTGCTTGCTAAAAAGTATAGCCTAGTGTACTTTAGTCAGGAGTGAGGGTCTCATGACGGCTCAAAGTTCCCCTGCATATCTTATCCATACTCCTCTGACAAAACTTGCATATCTGGTGCATGATATCTCTCCCAAAGCGATGCTATAGAATTGTTTGACCAGCAATGTATGATTATGTGAACAACTGAGGGTGCACAGACTGCTGGGATCCCTTAAAAATTACACAAAATATTTATATTTATCTATATATATACTGTATATATAAAAAAACAACACTCAAAATTATTTATATTTCACAAAATGTATTTCTAAAGCTGGTCATAGATTCAGTAGATGTGTGTAAAAGCATCTGTAAACAAATGCAAATCTCTTTGTTGGACAAAACAATGGTTGAAAGAATCTAGGACGACGCAAAGCATGTAAAAGTTGTTAACTGAGAAACTAGGTCAACACAACTATGCATAATGTAGTAATGTATGTTAATGTGATTACAGAATTTAGCATCTTTGTATATTAGATCCCTGAGCCGAGTCCCTGAGTCCAATGAACATACTAAATATTTACAAGACTGCTGTTTCTGAAACTCTTTTTGTAAGATTTCAATGTTTACGCCGTTGTATCTATGCCAAAGGTCACGGATTGCGTGACCCTGTGCGCCCCAGGTCACCATCCACAACGGCTCAGAGAGCTACAGCAGATCCACTCTTTTAAAATTGGTTAAAGCAAAAATCCTGCAATTACTTTCTCTCTTCCTCACATTTATCTCACACATATGACCCATAAAACACTGTTTCATCATTAAGAGGCACAATTTCACATCCACAAGTTTCCCAGTAACCTCGTTTTGAATTTCATTCATAGTCTCTGTTCCATTAATGCTCAGCATGGTAACGAGCTGTCATAAAAGCACAGCTCTCAAGAGCCAAGATCTGCATGATTAAATGTTTTCAGAGCCACGTGCTTTATATGACTTACTAAATATTGCTATCTTTACAAACTGATTGCTAAAATATGACTGATTGATGACTGAAAGAAATAAACAAGCTTGATGAATCCTAAGGGAAGATCTGCATGCTGCTAATACGCAGACGAGCATCTCTCTCTGTATGTACGTGTGTGTGTGTGTGTGTGTGTGTGTGTGTGTGTGTGCGTAAGTGGGTCAACCAGCTGGATTTGAATATCAGTGTAAGAATGACCGAAACAAACGGAATTAAATAAGACAAATTAGAATGCACTTTACTTCAGGAGACTCTACAAACGTAAAGTGTTTTGCTAAATGAAAACGCACGTACAGTGGTTGGATCCGCTCCAGTGCTGATGTCTGATGGATGAGCTGAAGGGATGGGGCATCTTGTCCGGGATCAGACATCCTCTGCTCTGATTATAGTAATCCATCATTAGGAAAGGGTTCACATCCACACTCTCATACATGATCAGGTCGGACTCGATTCCTCAAGGCAACAGCTGATCCACGACTGTACACTTCACATAGAGCTTTAACACAGAGATGGATCCATCCCAGACATCTCAGATATTCCCAGAGGAGATCAGGAACTACAGAAACGAGTACAACTAAAGCTGAAGCGCTCGTGCATGGTCAAAGATCAGTCCAATCAATGTCCGCTGGAACACTTCTTGCAAAAATATATTCACATACAAAACTAGCAATGTCTATAAAGTGCACATTTCTAAAGAGTATATATTTTAGAATACATATACTATATTTACTCCAAATCTTGATCGGTTAAAGCAATAATAAAATACAGAACGAACGAAGCATCGGTAAATCCATCAAATGTCCAGGGTTGAGCGGTGAGTTTGGTCCAAAATTATTGGCGAAGCTCCGATTTAGTGATGTGATTATTTTGTCTCGTTTGTGTCTCCGTGATACCATAAAACTCGTGCAGCGATATTAAGCAGGATCCTTTTTGAATGTTTAGTGTCCTCCCGATTAAAACAGCACACAAACGCGCGTTTAATGGGCTTGTGTGCGCGTTATTAATCCGCGCGGTTACCGTGTGTTCACGCGCTCGGAGCTGCTCAGAGTGTGAGAAGATCTTGACGAGAGCGAGCAGCTGTCTCTAGGTCCCGCCCATTAATGATGACGAGACGAGTGACTGCTATCTGGTTACGCCCACATCTGAATAGCTGCCCTTTAATCTCCGCCCGCTTTAACTTCTCTCCAAAGCTCCGCCCACGATGCGTCTCTATCACTTTTTGTGAGTCAAACTAAGATAAGATGATGAGTTCTTTAGCTAGCATGAATTAGAGCTAGTTCCTAAAATAATAATTAAAAAAAGACATAATCTGGCAGATATCACTGAACAATCATCTGTCTGTGACAAACCAAAACTCTCAAAACAAACAATTAATAATAATAATAAGTTTTAAGTGTCTGTTATTTCAGTACTTTGGACGTTTAATTCCCCAGCTATTCACTTCATCTTCTTTACTTCTTTACCCTTAAGTGCTATGAGCTTATTAGTTGGTCTTACCAAACCATTTAATGGTCAGTATGTGCAAGATTTAGATTCAAAAACAAGTTTTAATTTAATTTTAAAAATCCTAAATCCTAAATAAACAAAAATAAATAAAGCACAGAAAAAAAAGAAAAAAATCAAACAAACATATAACAAAACACATTTGTTAAATTTAAGTCCATTATCTCTTTATTCTAGGACAGTTTAAAATACATTTTTTATTTATTTATTTATTATTTATTTTTGTATTCAGCATGTCATATATTTAAATGTCAATTTGTTTCATATCTGCAGGTAAATTGATCCAATAAATAAAAACTAATTTATTTAAAAAGGGCATTTATGTGTTTGTATAGGATTTGACATTTGACTAAGTCAAGTTTAATGTCAAAAAATGACTATATTTATGCAGCAGGGCTCTGAGAACCCAAATAGAAAGGATGTTAGGCAACAGATCATTATCATTAAAACACATTTTTTACTTTATTAAAAAGCAAAACTACTTAAACCAATAGCCTAGTTCAAATTTACATTCCAGTGCAAAAACAAGAAGTTCTAGATGAAGGAATAAAAAATAATCTCCAAAACACATTGTCAATATTTCACATTTTTCAAATTACATAATGTACATACAAGGTTTTGGTTGCTTAAACCAACTTCAGAGTTCATTCTTCTCAACTAGTTTGGCCCTGCTCTAGTTCTCCCATGGCTTCATTTGTCTCTCTCTCCACTGCCGTCTTACTAATTTGCCTAATGTTATGCGGCTGAACTTTTCCTGAACCCGTGGAAGCAGTCAGCCTCACCTCTCAATGACCCACTCCATGACACCGATTCGCTTCCATGCCTTTCTCATCTGACATCACACAAAGGCGTTCCACCTTGTTCATCGGCCTTTGCATAACCACACTCAGCAAGAAGAGCGCTTTCCTTTAAATGATAAACTGAAAGTTTCCAGAGAAACAGCCTCAAATGAGTCACAAAACAACAGCAGCATCTTGGAAGTGGCTTAGTAAACTTTTCAAAGTGAATATATTGCTTTTTCCTCTGAATATCCAGTTTCGTTTTAAAAGCTGATTCAAGAGTCCCCTAAAAGTGTACATAACATTCATTTTAAATAAAGTTTTCAGGTAAAAATGTTTCACAGGAAAGCTTTTAAGCCTGAGATGATAAACCAATTGATATAAGAAGTCAAGGCAAGATTGTGCTACTTTCTAGTTATTCCAGAGCCGTCCATTTCTGCTTTTGGAGGGCCATCGTCCCGCAACTTCAGCTATTCCCAACACAGTTTTCACAAGTCTCCAATGGATCTGAACATCTTGATAAGCTGGTTTATTTTTGTTTAATTGATAATGGTGTTAAATCCTGCAGAACAGTGGCTCTCCAGGAACAGCCCTGAACTTTTACTACGAGGCAGCTGAATGCTTGAATCTGATTGGCTGACGGACTGTCTTAGGAATGCAATTAATTTCAAGGAACCGCACAGCGGATGTAGTTCCAGACAGCTCTTTGACCGCATTACTGTTCCATATCACTTTACCAAATGGTTTCAATTATTTCAAAGATCTCACAACAGGAAAATAACCAAAACCTATAAAGACATTGGCCAAACAAACGACAAGCTCATTCGATGCTCTATCATCGTAATGTCACTGATTATTCCTTACACACTTCATGGTTAATGCGATGATGTATATACGCTGCAAAAACACCATGAACTTGAAGAAAACTGAATTCATACATCTGCTAAAAATCGAAAGTGCAACACTGATTGATTAAAAGTCACTGCAAAAACAAGCATTGCTCTGAGGAAAGCTCTAGCATCAAGTTCGTAGATGTCACCAGCTTTGACATGTATCCACGTAACATAAAATAAATATGAAACATAAAATAAAGCGTAAAATAAAACATTAAGCGATTTTGGGTCAATAAGTAACAAGTGTTGCATTCTCCTGAGTCAAATGTCACAGTGATTTCAAGCAGAGAGTAAATATAAAACTGTTTTAATGTAGTACCTGCTGATAAGATAGCAAACTCAGCATTCCAGCACTTTCTCTGCTCCAGACTTTCGATATACTGAGACCTGGATCACTCTACAATCCCAGCAGTTGAATAGCTATAAGCATGCATTTCATTTATTCCTTGCTTTATTTGCAAATCCATCTGGTTTCAGTTGTTTGTCCTTATGGATTTCCAATCATTAAACCTTAACAAGTTCCTAAATACAGTCCGGTTTGGAAAGTTGACGAAGTATTACATAAGCTTTGATTTGATCAATTACTGCTTAATGTTGCAACCCACCCAGTGGCTCTTACAGTAAGTGAAGTAAGTGTTTTTATGAGTTTCTTTCAGCGTGAACTTCAGAAAGAGGAAATTAGATTTTTGCGACTGTGCAAAAAATGGATTGTGTTGTGAAAAATATCTAAATCACGAGAAACATGAATTTATCCTAAAACTATTTATCCATTTAAGCCTCATTTACACATTGCAGATTACATAAGAGACATGCACAAAGCCACCCCACCCCCACGCCAGGCCAGCCAGAGTTTGAGTGTGGTGATAAAGGGGGAATAAGTGGGTAAAGGTGGGTTTATGAGCCAAACTAATGGCAGTAATTGTGGATACTACCTTTTGAGGGTGTTAAACTATTTTTATAACCCACACTAAAATATATTATTTCCTGGAAGTTAAGAAAGGTGCCCTAAACCAGGACAATAGTGTTTGGCCTTTAACAGGACACATAAGTTGTCGCCAGCCACATGCAGCTTTTTCAAATGCATTAGTTTTAGGTCTTTTCAAGGTTGCTGTCGCTACCCATATTAATTCTATTAATTAAAAAAATAAAAATAAAAACAAATGGTTGCATTGATGTTAAACTGAGACTCCTGGCAGACCACAAAATTATTATTTATGCAGAGAAAAATCTTAAAAGCCATAAACTGTTAAAAAATTAATTTGAGTATCAAGAATTGGGGGCTTGTCCGGGATCTTCAAGCAAATTTAAACTCAGTCTTTTAATGTCTTTTAAAAATCAGTCTAGAATGTATAATCTAGAATCTTGAAATTATGATATACTGTAAGATTATGTAAAACGTCTGTAGAGCTATCATCCTTTTCTATTCTAAAGTGAATGAAATTTGAACAAGTAAACTTTAATATTTAATGGCTTTATGATAATTTAACTGCATTATAAATGTTTCCTCAGCAAAATTAAGAATTTTTGTTTAAAGCAGTAACAAGAACAATTTCTGAGGCATTTTGTACTGTTTGAAAGACAAATTGGAGTATTGCAACATCATTTGGGTCTGATTTCCTCCAACGCCCATGCTTCTAAGCGCCACACAGTTTGTGTTGTTCTAATACCAATAAATCCCTCCTCAAACCAAACACAGCTTTTCATCTTTTAGTGCAATGCCAAAAGGAGGAAAGAGTGAGGAAACTCTAGCTGTGAACTATGTCCGCAGGGACAAGCTCTGAGCTAGTCTGCTCTTGGATCATTGAGCTTGTGCATTAGTTTTTAAGACGTGGTTTAACTAGGCAGGATGACATCAGGAATCTGGGATTGGTGATGTGGGAACCCATTTTAACACATGAAGAACTGTGAGAAGAAAGTGAGATAACTGTTATTGTTACTAATAAATACTAATATTTGAAGGTCGTTGATTTATTAACACGTAAGTAAGCTAAGCTAACATACACACCAACTAAAATGAGTTAAACTAAAATAAACATTAAAATATTGTGGAAAAAAAAAATATATACAGTACATATATATATATCATTTTTTGTTTACTTTGTTTAAAATTTAACTAATTCTGTTTTTACTAATTGCATTTTAATTATTATTATCATTTTTTAGGTCACACTTCGTTTTCAGGTCTAATTCTCACCATAAACTATTATGTTTGCCCCAATAAATCCCTAACTAAAAGTTAGTAAGCAAATTTTTAAGATCAGCAATTGAGTAGAATAAGTGATGTAAAATATGTTTCTTTTAATATTTATTTTATGTCAAATAACAAAAATGTGGGTTTATTTTGTTAGCGAGTTAACTATAATAATATCCCCGGGCAAGGGTTAGGTTAAAAAGTGAAAATTGGCACAAACAAACACCTCGCTCTTACACGGAAACTACTAAAACATTAGTAGTATTGGAACAGGTCATCAAAACATCACTAAGTGCATCAAAGCTGTAATAGGCAGTTTAACAGGGTGGGGTGTTTCATAAATTTACACAAACAACAGAACTCCACATGGCCTCACATTGTACTTTTATTCTCTTTGACCCATCATTCCTCAAACACAGAGAGCATTGGCCCCTTTAATGTGCCCTATAGAGCCCACTCAGGCATTTATGGCACACGCTGCAGCTCTGGCAAGAGGTCTTTATGGCAAACGGCTGATGTACGGCAGCCATTACAGGCTGTAATGACCAATATACACCTTTAGCCAAACAGACTTTCTTGAAAAAGCATTTGTCACAAACATAGGCCACGTTTATACTTGGTTTTAAAGGGATAGTCACATCTAAAAATGAAAAGTCTATTATTTACTCACCCCCATTGTCATTCAAAATTGCTTTTTTTCTCCACACACACACACACACTTTGTTGGTTTTCCTTGTTTTATAAGGACATTGTAGCGTAATGGTTTTCATACTGTACAAACCTTTTTCCTCCTACCATAATCCTCACACAAAACTTTTTGCTGTCTTAAATGAATAAATAAATAAATAAAAATATAATTTTGTATCTATTAATATAAGTTGTTTTCCCCAAAGAGACCAAACCCCCATGAGAGACATGAGGTAAATGATTATGAATGCTATGCATAAACGTAAATGTAAATGTTAACACACACTACTTGTACAAGGCAGATTTCCTGGAAGTTTAAGTTATGCATTTTAACACCTGAACCAGCTAATCAAGGTCTTCAGGATTGGTCATAAATCACAGAAAGGTGTGCTGAAGACTAAATAAATAAACTTGAAGGACGGTAGGTCTCTGAGAGCAAGGTTAAAGACTTCAATGAAGGTGCATCAGAAAAAATGTTTTGCTTTAGTTACAAAATCAATAGTTGGTTTAGTATAAATGAGGATATGTGGAAAAATGTACTGCAGTCACAGACATTCCTATCCAGAACAGGATTAGATTTCTTAGTGGACGCCCAATTTAGCTTAAAAACTAGTTGTTGTTTTTTCCCCAAGATTGTGTGAGAGACACAGACTTGTTCAATTCAGACGGGATTAAGATCACAAAGTACGTCTGTGAAACATGAATCTGACCTGACCTCTTGGAAAAACCAGTTCTGTCCAAATAGGGCTATAGTCGGTGAGAAGTAGAGAGAAAAAGAGCAAGATTCTGGTTTTACTTCAGCACTGTTTCACACTGATCTGGTTAATTCGCGGATTCGCAAGCTCTAGCACGCTCACTCTGTCCATTCATCCATCTATCCATTGCAAAGTGGCTGTAAAAGCCCATCCTCGTGATGCTGAACTGGGGTAAGCCAACACACTGTCAAGAGCAGTGAAAAAGAAACACTCTCGGCTTGAGTGCTGCTGGAGAGGATTAGACCATTGTGAGAATTGGATGGGGGGAAGGGGTCGCTTTAAATGGATTTTCTGTGTGTGCTTGTGCCCTCTGTGTTATGACACCCCCCCACCCCCCGCCCCCAACATGACATGCACTTGAGACTCGCCCCGGGTCATGGAAACACATCTGATACACAGCACACAAGCAGAAAGTGTGACAGAAGCCACTTTTCCAACAGGGAACCGGAGCTGGTGTCCAATCTGCATCCTTTTCATGAATTGCCACAGCAGAAAGAGCAGTTCTGGGTCAGAAAAATAGGCTCCGCAATGACCTACTAAAATCTGCTAGTCACGAACCAGGAACCTGTCACCAAGTACAGTTTTCAAAACAGGAACAACTCTGATGCAAAACTAGATCGATCCTATTATAATCAGTAAAGTTGCTGTGTTTATTTATATTGCATTATGCATTGACTTAAAATAAACACAATAAAATATATTTATATAGTGTGAGTGTGGTTATAAATAATTGTTTTAATTTATATATCTTTCTGATGAATATAAATTACCAACTTGATGAAAACCTGTTCTACGCAATATAATACATGCAATCTAATTTATTTTAATTAGTTTATATCTTTCAAAGACCTGCTGTCACCCACAGTGCCTCTGTGGCCCTCTCCAGCCGCCAGCAGCAGGAACCTTTGCCGGCTTAGTAAAGTTCCTACCCGGACTCAAGTGACCCACACACCTCGGCTGATTTGTGTCAGGTGTTCCTCATTATTTTGCATTTATAAGGCAATGTATCTCCAGGCATCCACCTCTCCTGTCTTTGCTGGCTTCTTCTTTGTAAAAAAAAAGGATTGATCCCTTCATCCAATCATAGACTATCGTGCCCTCAATGAATAAACCATCAAATATAGATATCCACTACCACTCGTCCCCTCTGCCCTGGAACAGCTTCGCAGCATCTTCACCAAGTTCAACTTAAGGAGCGCCTACAACCTCATCTGCATCCGGGTCGGGGACGTGTGGAAGACCGCCTTCTCAACCACTACTGGGCACTATGAATACCTGGTAATGACCTTCGGACTTTCCAATAGCCCCTCTGTCTTCCAGGCCATGATCAATGATGTCTTCCAGGACATGTTACACAATTTCTTAGCATGTACATAGACAACATCCTTATCTTCTCAGAGAACCTTCAAGAACACATCAAACACATGAGAGCGGTGCTTCAGCGGCTAAACCACCACAGACTATATGCTAAGGTCCCCAAGTACGAGTTCCACCTCTCCATAATATCAATTCTGGGATAGATAATCAGCTCTGAGGGAGTTACCGTGGATGACAGCAAGGTCACCGCCGTAGTGAACTAGCCCAGACCAATAACTGTTAAGGACCTACAACGCTTCCCCATCTAACAACAACACTATGGGCACACCATCTTAATTATTGACCGTTCTCCAAGTCTTGTCATCTCATCCCTTTACCCAAGCTACCCAGCACTAGCCCTTATGAATTAGGTCTTCCACTTCTACGGCCTGCCCGAGGACATTGTGTAAGACCGCAGGCCTCAGTTCATCTCCCAGGTCTGGAAGGCCTTCTGCGCTCAGCTTAACATTAATATTAGCCTAACCTCAGGATGCCACCCTCAGTCAAACGGCCAGGTAGAGAGACTCAATCAGGAACTGACACACTTCCTCCACACCTACTGCCACCAGAATCAAATTGATTGGAGTGAGTATCTCCTCTGGCCTGAGTATGCGAAAAACTCCTTATGCAAACCGGCCACCAACCTCACACCGTTTCAATGTGTACTGGGCTTCCAACCACCACTCTTACCCTGGACCGGGGAGCTCACCAACTTACCCACCCTAGATGACTGGTTCCAACGTAATGAGGCCACCTAGGAGGCCGCCCATGTACACCTGCAACAAGCCATCCGCTGACTCACTCATCAGGCCAATCACCTCAGAAGAAGTCTGACTTTCCTCCTGGGACCTTTGTCTCCGCCTCCCATACAAGAAGTTAAGTCTGAGGTACGTGGGTCCTTTCAAAATCATTAAACAAATCACACCAGTGTCATTCCGCTTAGAGTTGCTGGCAAATTACCGTATCTCACCCACCTTTCATATCTCTCTGTTAAAGCCCACTGCTGATCCGGAAGGAGAGTGGGACCAGGACTCTCGGCCCCGAAGCAGAACTCTCCTGATCGACTGGGAGGGGTACGGTCTGTAAGGAGAGATCCTGGGTGAACTCAAATGACATCCTTGACCCCCTTTTGACTGCCGTGTTCAATCAGGAGAACCCGGACAAATCACTCCCTCGTCCTCAGAGGAGGCCTCAGCGCCAAGGAACATCTCGCTTTGGGAGCCGCTCACTGGGGAGGGGCTCTGTCACCAGCTGTGCCTCTGTGGCCCTCTCCGGCCTCCAGCAGCCGGAACCTTTGCCGGCTTACTAAGGTTACTCATTTGACCCATGCACCTCGGCTGATTTGCACCAGGTGTTCCTCATAATATCGCCTTTATAAGGCGCAAACTTTGTGAGCCTTTTTGCGAAGTCCTATCGTCCCATGGAGGTATTACTGAGCATTTTTTCATGTGTTTGTTTGCCCGTGTATGACCCTGGACTGTTTATCTCGACTGTGAGTCTAGCTGCCTGTCTTTGTGACTACTGCATGTTTACGGATTATTCTCTCGCACTGCCTACTACATATCTGTCTGCCAGTGATTACAATTCCCGCCTGTTTTCACTGTTGAATAAAGCTTTGCAAATGGATCCGAACGACTCTGAGCGTATGTTACACCTGCCATCATCCTTTTCCCACGGTGCTTGTCCTTGCAGGTTTGTAGGACTTTTCAAAGACCTTGTAGTATAATTCTAAAAATGCTCTGTTTGTTTAAAATGTTTTTATAAAGCAGAATTTTTATTGTTATTCATATTTCATAAGAAACATTTACTGAACCTAAGCAACATTTTTTATTTATGTATTATTATTTTAAAAAAATTATGTTAAAATGGAAATATTAATTATTACACATCAGGCTTTTAGGGAATGTGTATTTGTAAATCTTTCAATTTGCATTGTTCATTTAAAAATACTCTTTTTGAAATAATAATGAGAGATGTAGTGTTACAACTCATATTCATATGCATTTATTGTTACGTAGTCTGTTATTTTGTTATAAATGATAACAACTTCTAAAAAAATCATCTTTTTATGTTCGTAAGTTTGGGAATCTGAATTTATTTATTTATCTATTTTTTTTTTTCTTGAATTGCCACGCCAGAGCTCTCTGTTGTCTCTTTAACATATAAATGGGACATAATGTATCAAATATATTACAAAACATAAAACTAATGAAAATGTTCTAGAATTTCTTTTACATTTTGTCAATAAACCTGTGTTTAAGATCTTGTAACTATTATTTCACATTTTACACTCAGTCAACTGACATTTGATTTAATTTTAAATTATTGTGTAATTGTTATTGTGTAAACAAACATTGTTCGGCAGTATATAGGCATTGGTATGTTAATTATTATTACAATTAATGACCATTCTCTCTAAATGGTAATGAAAAGTACCACAACAAAATGTTTATCCACTACAAGATAACGTCTCTGGTTATGTATATAACCTTGTTCCTTGAAGGAACGAGACGCTGCGTCGACGAGACGCTATGGGAACG
>JAUCMT010000021.1:2823504-2845531 GCA_032357475.1 Enteromius thamalakanensis
ACGGTTCAGTACAGCTCACTTTTGGGGGGTTTTCCACTGGGAACAGTACCTGGTACCTGGTCCTTTTTTAGTACCACGTCAGTCGAGGTTCCAAGCGAGCCGTACTGTTACCAAAACGTGACGTGTATTGGTGCATTTTAGATGCATTTAGTCTTTGGCCTGTTTGTTTGGAAGCAGACTGAGACCTCTTGAAAAGGTGTGCACCAAGGTTTGGAGGCAGCAATCACACACCTACTTAATTTAATCAAACAATACCTGCAAAGTATAAACTCACCAGTAGATTAAACAATATTCTTCACACAATGTTTCTTTAAAGAATTGCCAACAGAAAAGGAAAGCCAAAAATGTATCTTCTATGGCGTTGCTTTGCTATTTTAAGAGAACGGGGCTTAACTTTGAATGAAGATAGATCTCCGTGATCAGGAATTGACCACCCGCCATTGAATAACCATTTAGTTTACCATTTAGAACATTCTAAAGAACCCTTTTCCACTATAAAGAGACTTCTGTGCAATTAAAAGTTTCCATGGTTTCATAGAAACACAGATGACAATACAAAACCTTTATTTTTTAAAAGCATACAGAAAGCTATCATAAAGAAGTAGACAAGACCTCTTCATAATTAAAAAAATCAATAATGAATGGAACGTTCCACTGGGGAAAAATAAAGCCCGGTTTCTCCCCAATGTCATGCAAACCTCTACAGGGCACACACACATTGCGCTTCAGACATGCAAACCATCACAGACCAAGGTCAAGTTCAAATGCCCCAGAGTCCATGGCAAGACCAAGACCTTGAAAATGTGAACTCAGACTCCAGACACAATACTATATTTAAACATTTTAAAGTTTAGGAAATATACTGCTTAATGAAAAAAGTACTCTAAAAAAATTCTTGTGGACAAAATGAATTATTTAATTTAATCTCAGCACTCAACACAAAAAGGAATCCTAATCAAGGACTGATGTTATACTCACTTGCTGGTGACGGTGTGCTGTATCCACTGAGGGGTAGGGTGGGCAGAGAGGGTGGAGAAAGCCCCCCCAGCATGTGCGGAAAGTAATATGAAAAGTGGGCCATTGGGAAGCCATTGAGGTGTGGGCTGGGGTGGCCCTTACCAGACATGGCTACCACTAGAGTTCGCCCACGATCACACAGAAGAATCCAAAACGACGTTCAAATTAAACGCTCTCTGGGGATTAGTTACCCATAAGAGCATGCAGAAGAGACAGCTGATGTGCTTATTCCGTAGAAAATGGTGCGTCTAGGCAGATGAACAGACGAGTGACTCTCTTTTACTGCCAGGGTTTTTTCTGTAGGGGTTGTTTCCCATGTCACACAGGCCCATTGAGTTTATATCCAAAAAGATTTGATTCCGCTTAATGAATCCAAGAGCCGGCATTTGTGATGTGCTCCACTTTCCTCTTTTGTTAGAATTCCTACAGGTCGAAAAAAGAGAGAGTGAGATTAATTAGAATGCTTTTGCACAAGGTAAAGTAGTGGTTCACTTTCAGATCCCTTAACGCTTTCCCCACAAAACAGGACCCAGAGAATTTTATAGAAATTAAAGACTCCTTCTGTTTTCCAAATAGATCTTATTCCTTTGATTGAATGATGTAAATCGATTTTGTGTGATGCGTCAGATGCTGTTTCTCTACAGAATACCGCATCATTTCATAAGAGTGCTTACGCCAATCTCAGCCTCACGCATGTTCATAGGACATCAGGTCATCTGTTCCTCTTTTAATGTTTGTGGTTATAGATATTTCATTTTTTCTGAGCACATGTTTATAGGCTGTTAAGGGGCCTGTCTTTTTATGTGAGAAGCTATACTACTAGTCAAACAATTTAAACTTGTAATTACATAAAACATAAAGATACATCATTTTATTCTATTTCTAGTGCTCAAACTTTTTATCAGCCAAGCACCTTTGATTTAAAATAAATTGAATCAGATTATATGTATATAAAAAACTAAAATGGTAAATACTTTGTTATTAGAAATACACTTTAACTGAAATAAAATGTATAGTAAGTGTGAGTATTCACATTTTTATATTTATTCATATTTTTTGCACATTTGAATTATTTACTTACAAATTCTTATTAGGGAACTCAAGTTCTGGAAAACAAGCACTGAATTAAAATGCTGCGAAAGAAACTAACGCACGTTATTTATGTAACAGCCTGGTCATGTTTTTTTGAATGAGAAATAATTAAGCTATATTTATTTGAATAAGACAGTGTGTCGAGCTGATGTAAGTTGATATAAGTGATGTAACACAGCAAAAGCCAAAATTGTAATTAAAATATCACCGACAGACCTTGAGAATGCAAAAGCGTCCAAATTGTGTCTACTGGGAACCGTCCACTCACACGCCACATTTATATACAGTTTCACGCAAACTTGTATTTCATTCATTTGGACAAGGCTGAAGACTTTCAGATCAGAGCCAAGGACACACTCTCTGCAGTGTGCACACACAACACACTGTGAGCTATGTTTAGAGCTCAGCCAGAATACTGGACACACAGCATATCATGAAGTTCAGATCAAATAAACAAACATGAGTCATATGTTTTTATATAGTTTGCACATGTTTCTGCACTCCAGCATTTGTGTGTGTTTGTGATTGTTATTATAATCAACGAAAGTGCCTATGAGACAGGAAGTGCGAATATAGGGCAGTGAAATCTCGAAGCTCTGCCAACATCTTCAACACACACGTACACACACACACACACTCACTGCCCTCTAGGCACTCCTGCTTGTCAGATGAGAAGGACCCCTTGACATTTGTGCCTCTATTAGAAAGGTCAACCTTTAATTATGTGAAATGCCAGCGCGCATGCACCTGCAGAAATACACTCGACATAATCTGTAATGTGTGTGTGGTCGCTGTGGAGTCACTAGGGTTTTAGAGGCAACCTTGGTATTGATAAGCAAAAAGAGGGAGCCTTATTCAACTTTTTCAGGCAAATAGTACTGAATTCAGGAATTCCAAATGTATCAGCTCTGGACTGAATTTATCAGTATCGCAAGGAATTTAGTGGCTTTGAACCAAATTCAGCAGCACCAGACAACATTCAGCATCTCAGGACCAGATACAGAAGGTCTGGATTGAATTTAGCAACTCCAGACTGAATTTAGCAGCTCTGGATAAAATTCTGCAATATATATTAATAAGAAGCTTTCATCAGCATCCCCTGTACTAATAGAGGTGCAATTTATTTATTTATTTAAAGTAATCAATACTTATGCCTTTATTAATTATTATTTATATATAATAGTAATATGTATAATAGTAATTCCTACTTAAAAGTTAAAAATTTAGCTTTGCCATAGCAGGAATAATTGCCATTAAGATATAACAAAACAGAAAACTAAAATGATAATATTATTATTTTACTGTATTTGGATTAAATAAATGCAGCCTTAATAAGCAAGGAAAGTTATTTAATAAAGTTAGAGCCTTCAAACCTTTGAATTGTACTATGAAATATTATCATGCATTCGACAAAAAAATCATAATCATAATTTCTTTATGTGAACAAATAATGGAAACAAGAAGTGAGAGCAAAACAGTATATATAAAAGTAACTAGCAATAATTAAACAGAAATAAACACACACACAAACACGTTGGTATTTGTTTGTGCTACATTGTGGGGAACAAATCTTCACACAAGAATAGTTAAACCTGAATTTTTTGACATTGTGAGGACTGGCCTGCAGCCCCCATGAAGGAAAATAAATATATTTTAAAAATAGTAAATGATGTTCATCTGAAAATGTAACAATGCAAACAGGTTTTCTGTAAGCGGGAAGTTTAGGGTTAGGGGATAGATGATATTGTGTGGTCTGTTACAAAAGTAATTGTCAATGAAAAGCCCTACCATTCACTGAAACACACACACGGACAAATACATAGCTAAGTATGTCACTTTGACTAATTATGCTATTATTTAGTCTTTCAAGCGCTTTCTTTATCGAAACAGTGAAATGTCAATCAGGCTTTCAAAAACGGATTTCTGCTGCCTGTACACAGAATGACACAGAGAGCTTTTGACCCGAAGTCTTGTGCTGTCACACAGATCACATATTGTACTCATTTGAAAAGGTCAATGTTTGCGATAGAGGCGGGAAATGTAATCACACACGCACACTAACAGGACAAGGTACAGAGTGTCAAATGCTCTCCGATATTTACCCCTCCACCTTATTGAGTGTGTGTACTGTATGTGTGTGTGTTAAAACATGCTGGGTTGGCGTGGTTATTGACACAGCTGGCTGAACGGAAAATATTGCTTAACATGAAATCTTAGGAAATCTGTGAGGTGAAAATGAGGAGAGCGCAAAAAGAAAGCAAACAGAGATAAAGAAAGAGCAAACCTTGTCTGTTTCTATCAGACATCCACTCACACAGACTCCATATATACATTCACTACAAATGCACATCGAACCTAACATTTTGAAACTGCTGTTGTTTAAAACATTTTTTTTTTACAGTTTTTCTAATATACCATTATATTTTCGGACAACTTTGAATAGAGTGTTCATGGAATTTTTGCCGGTTCTTTTTTCCACTAGATATAAAATCATAAGCTACAACAACAGGCTTATCAAAAAAAAAAAAAAATTGGAAATGCATGTTTTTACTGTCATTTCATGTGTCATTAGGTAACATTTTGTAATGTTGGTTGTAAGTATTGCACAAAAAAATGTTACCTAAAGTGCTTCATCACCATAGTGTACTACCTACAATAAACCTACCATTAACCTAGTAGTGTTAAAACTCAAGTAGTAAAAACATATTTGTTTACAAAGCTTGCTTTTATAAAGCTTTGATCTCCTTTTTTTTATTTTATTTTATTAAGTGTTTTAACTTGTGTTTTACAGGACTTGTACACAGGTACTGTGCATTGCAATGGTGTACCAGGTGTGGCACCGAGCAAGTTTACCCTGTCCAAAAATCATACATATAGAGCTGATGTGATGCACACATCAAAATCCATTAGTTTACAGATCATACATTATGTTAAAAGTGTTTTGAGGTCATATTACTGTATTTTTTTAAATGAAAAAAAAAAAGAAATATGTGTTTATTATTGGATAGGGAATTGAGAGGGTTGCTAAAGTGTAGATGTAGTGGAAAGTTTTTCTTTGTTAGGAGCACACCACATAGATGGTCTGGAAGCAGAAGATGTTTTGTGTTTTTGTCTGGAAGTGATAAAGATGATGTTTTTCAGCTGAGCAACAGGGCACTGACCTGTGGTACACATATGCACTCTTCCAGGAAAAGTAGGAAGGCGTATCCACAGTCCGTCATAGTCTCAAGACGAGGCCCCTTTTTGTAAATGAAAAACATGTTTCAGTAAGACCCCCATGCCTATCACACATGCAAGTATTCATTTTAGCAATAATACACAATTAGGTACAATCAACCTCTAAATGTCCACTGTCATACATAACGGTTGATTCATATTAATAAACCATCACCACTACCTGCCTCGACTGATTATTTTAAATCTATGAACATGGAGGGCAAATGCTTTTAAAACTGTTACCATGGCACAATGTATTCTACATTAACTAAAAGATGCACTTAATATAGTTGATAATAGCCCATGTACCTTGTATGTGTGTGACTCAATTTTTCCCATATCTTCAGGGCTCTAAGAGGGGTCTATTGATTAGCTAATTGATTGATTCTTGTCTGTAAGATATTGAGTCAACAATATCATTGCTCTTCAAGCACACACACACACACACACACAAGCTAAGCTGTATGCTACACTATAGGTCTTTTAAACCTCTTAATAACATGCCTAAGAAATGCATGTCCCGTAAACATTTGTAAAAAGTCATTGCGTAAGACATCTAGGATCAAGCTTGTTCTCAAAAAAATGTGTTGTGTTAAAAATGAAACATTAATGTGTAGCTGTTCTGAGAAAAAGGAAGTAATCTATGTGCAACCAATATTTATTCAACTTGCGTACCAAATGACTGTCACATCCTAGTTTGCAAAATTCCTAAATGCAATATACTGTGGGAACCATCACCACAATGCAACGTGTAGGGTGTGAATTTGGCTGAAATTAAATAAAAGTGTACTTTGTAATGTTAACTTTGTAAATTAAAATGTATGCAATTTAAATGTTGCATCAGTCTAGTGATATTGTTCATTCAGGCAAACTGATATGGAGACCTGTGTGTGTATTTTGGTGTGTTTACACCAGTTTCTAAAGACACACAGTGGAGCACTGCCAGACAGGAAGAGGTCCAGCGCTGGGGAGTCCTGTTAACATTGTGCATTTGTGTGTGTGTGTGTGTGTGTGTGAGAGAGACAGAGAGAGACAATAGGGAACAGAAGACAAGGGAAACTTCAGAGTGTTAGATCACATATTTATCCTGAAGCATTGGTTCTGTTATATTATCTTTCTCTGTTACATAGCTCTGTATATTTCACACTTGGTGCAACTGCAGCATAGTCTTATTTGAAATCATGTTTATACTGTAACTATATATTTTGGAAAACTAGAACTAGTTAGCTAGAATACACAGCAGTTTCCAGCTGAAATGAATATTTATGCCAGTAAAACTCAACCAACTTAATCTGCGATAGAACTGAAGTTTCTTATAAACCACCTGTAAAAATTTGATAGAGGTAGGCCGAGGCCAGTTGAGCACTGCTTTAATCTTGCCGGGGGCCATTTGCAAGCTACCTTTAGAAATAATGAACCCTAGAAAGGAAACAGAGGGGACGTGAAACTCACTGTTCTCAAGCTGTACGGATAGACTATGTTTGAAAAGTTGTGCCAACTCCCTTCTGACGTGTTTCACATGTTCCTGGTGGTTACAAGAGAAGATGAGTATGTCTGAGTAGGACTCTTGTAGATACTACTCCTTAGTCACCTTTTCAGGCCTAGAGAGGGAATACAACCTCCCGCGAGGTGGGTAGATTCCAGGTAAAAGATCAATGGGAAAATCACGGGGCCTGTGTGTTGGCAGTGAGATTGTTCGAGTCTTACTGAAGACATTAGCTAAGTCAGAGTACTCAGGAAGAACTTGGGATAACTCAGGAGGAGCACTGGATGACTTGGAAGTTATCTGTGGCTTAGGAATCATCATAATGTCAATGGGGATGGCCTCAGGGTGCCTGGGAGGTCCTGGCTGAGTAAAAAAAAGCGGAAGAGAAAAATGGCAAAGGGTGTGACGGTTGGTTGGCTGGCCAAACATGGTGTGCCAATTAGAGCCATTACACTTCCAGTTCAACGCCTTTCGTCCAATCAATCAGTGGATTATGGGCGACTAACCAGGGGCATCCCAAGATTATGGGAATCTTGGGGGAATGAATGATGTGAAAGTGGAGGGAGTCTTGTGGAGGGAGTCTCTGGAGAACTGTGGTGCGTTGGTGGATCTGGTCTGAGCCTAGTGAGTTGCATTCTACTGTTACTGTTGAGATCTTTAGAGGGATTTGCAGAGGTTGGAGATCTAGGGAAAGATCTTGAGCACACTTGAGGTCCATAAAGTTACATGCCGCACCAGAGTCAATGAAGATCTCCACCTGGTGAAGTTGTTGTTTATGGGAGATGACTGCCTGGATGGACAGGCCAGAGAAAACGGAACAGGGAATGATGCCTACTCTCGCACCGGGACCCCTACACTGGGACAACATTTCCCTTTACCCTCTCCTTTATTTGTCAATTTCTTTCAGAAGGCAAGATCCTAGTAGCCCCTAGCTGCATGGGTTACTCAGGATCAAGAGTGGGATAGACAATATATTCAGGACAGACCATGACTGTCTCCTGTTGTCTCTCAGTCAGCCTTTCTTTAAGGGAGTGGTCTAGAATGGCTAGATCAATGAGGGACTCAATGTCTGAAGGGGATTCTCTGAAGGCCAGTTCATCCTTAAGTTTAGAGGACAATGCATTGTGGAAGATTTCTCTTAGTCAAGATGAAATCCATCCACTCTCGGTGAGCAGAGTATGGAACTCAATGGATAAATCAGCAGTACTGCGGGAACCCTTAGATAGCCTTAGGAGTCGGTCCCTCTCCACTGTCTTCGGCTAAGAAGCACTGATAATTGGAGGTGACAAGGGACTTCTTATTCCACACTGCTGATGCCCAATCCAGGGCCTTGCTCGTAAGGAGTGTTATAATATATGCCACCTTACTGCTGTCTATAGGAAAACAATTAAGTTGTAGTTGAAAGATCAGAGAACGCTGCAGTACTCAGGACTGCCGTCAAATCACTGAGGCGATGGCAGCTTGGGCTCAGGTATTGGCAAGGAAGCTGACTGTGAAGTATCGAGCTGGGCCATTGTGGTCTGAGAGTGGGGATTCAAGAGGCAAAGAATAAATTTATAAATTATAATAATTTCTGATAAAGCTTGGTCATGTCGCTGCATATCAGTAGCTTGTTCAGAGAGTGCAGCAAAACAAGAGCGTTGAAGTGTTTTGTGTAACTCTTCATGGTTATGTTCACTTCTAGTTTTGACTATAAAAAAAAAATATTTTTTGATAATCCTCGATCTACTTACCCCGCACAACACCTAACATATTCAAACTTAGGTCATTTTACTTTAAAATCAGTTTGATCAACTTTTTGCCTTTTATAAAGAAAAATATATATATATATATATATATATATATATATATTTATATAAAAGATATATATATATATATATTTTTTTTTAAAGATTTTTTAAGCACAATCTTAATAGGTTAATATAACCCCTTCAGTAGTTCCCAAATTTGGGAAAAGGATTAATACTCCAACGCTTTCTGAAAATACGAGAATGAACTGCACAATTACTAGGGTCCATATATATATATGAAAACTATAATCCCAAAGATTTTATCAAAGGTTAGAATAACACACACACACACAGAAAATATTAAGCCTTATCTTGACCTCTGACTTCTCTTCTCTGGTAATCTGATTGGACCACAATGATCTCGTTGATATGGTCCCTCCCCCAGGATAATCTGAATTGTTACATTTCCGATTAAATCAATCAATCAAAGGATGTCTCTGCCCACCCGTCAGCCCTGCTCATCCGTACAGCGTGCTGATGATAGCAGCCATTACGGCAGATTGCAGGTCAAACTCCTCTGGCGACGGCTGTGTCTCATTAGTCGCTCACACTCTGGGAGGAACATGATTAAATGTGATGGTTGCAGCTCACGGCCCGTGACGTACATGAGAGATCACGAGTGTGCATGTTTGTTTGAGTTTCATATTTTGACACGGATTTACACCAGAGGGCGGGAGAACCTTGATCCTCACCTTTCAACTCCTGTTCAAAAATCTGTAGAACAATGTTTAGCATTCTCATGTTACATGGTAATGCTAATTTATGAAACTAACAGCTTTAGCTCTGAAATGTCTTTGGATGAGCCAAGTCATTGAGAGGTAGTTGATCTAACATAAACTAATTTTTAAATTAACAGGTGTAGTCTATCAGCTACAGATACAGTTATGCGAATTAACTACATTTCTTGGCAGAATTTGTCACATATGGCTTATTAAAGGTGTGTCTGTTTCAAACTAACAGTTTTATCTGACTGAACAATAAAATAGGTGACAATAAAATGTTATACATTTAAAAGAGAAACACACATTAAAGATAAAGACTATATTATCAACCACTCAATAGCAATAATGATACTATATATACACTATACATATATATGTTTGTGTGTGTTTGTGCATTTCAAACAGTTATTATTATTATGAAAAAACCTGCACACAAAAAACCAGGGACAGGAACAACCAAATAAGGGCAAAGGCGGACACGTAGGGGAAACCAAGACGCAAACAGAGATTGTGACATCATGCATCCCTTCCAGGAAGGTGCATCCTCGCACACTAACAAACAACAACAACTACACTGACAAAACACGGGCACTGGAGTCAATGCTTTTGGGAACGGCACACCTGGTCATGAATCTGGAACAAAAGAATCTGACACTGGAGAATGTTGATGAGGGACGGGCATTAGAGTCACTGGATTCGGGAATGGCTCTACTTGCTGTGACAGCAGAACGGAATCCGCAGGGAACTGGAATGTCTCTTCTGGCCGTGACTCAGAAATGGAACTCTGGATGGAGTCCATGGGGCACTGGAATGGCTCTCCTGGCCATGAATGCCGAATGTAATCCGCGGGGAACTGCAACGGCTCTCCTGGCCGTGATGGTGGAATGGAATCCAGGGGATCAGGGATGTCTCTCCTATCAGGTCTGTAGACGGTGGGCTGGCTTTGGCTTGGGCCTGGACACTTATACGGGGCGATGATAACAGGCCCTGAGCCGGAGCAGACGGATGACGACCGCATCAGCTAATGTGGCCACTCCAGGCAACCGAAAAGCTTACTCGGCAAATGCTTAGAGGGAGAGTTCCTTCTGGATCAGGGCGTATAGGTGGGTGGGCGAACTCCATTGCTGTTTTAGTTTGGTCCTTTAAATGATCAAACTCAGGAACACATGATACAATGTAGACATGTAGACATATAAAGACCGACAAGGTAGACTAGGAAAAACAAAACAAAAACTTTTAAAAATCTTTAAAGTTTGCATTAATTTTTGAGTCTCATATACGCAGTAGTATGATATAGAAATATAGAGTATAGAAAATAAGCAATCAGGTGCAGAAGCTGATACTTATATGGCCAAAATGTTTAATGAATTTCTGATAGGTTGAAATATAAATCAGTGAGCTATTTATAACAGTATAGTAAACTATTTATGAATCCACATAGTTATTAGAAATTTGCTTCAAATATGATACTGTATAGTTAAAGACAGCTTTATATGCATTTTTAATTTGTGAATGACTCCCCAAAGATAAAATGAGAAAGTAGGAACTCTTGGTTTGTTTTGTATGTGTGTGTGTGTGTGTGTGTGGGAGAGCCCATCTCGGGACAATTCACTGAAAACAAGTGAAACAGAGAAGATGAGAGAGAAGAATGACCTCATTTCAGCAGTATATAAAATATAGTGTATGTGCGTGTAAGACATGAGGGATCACACACAGTTGGGAGGGGGAACGCTATGCTGTCTAACAGGAGATTGCATGACCTGAATAACAGATGTATGCATGTGATTTTGCCTCTATATGTACGCATTTGTGATGAGATCATATAGTTGAGAGGTTTGCCCTCATGTCAGCTAATGAAATGAGAGTGTCTGATGACATCATACAGGACGCTACCTAAGGCCTGTCAGGACAAACGTCCTGTCTTCAAGTAAAATGTTTTTTACCATGGTGCATGAGTGATTACAACACTGTATGCGGATGAAATTTCTCTCTCTCTTTTTTTCTATCCAAATCTGTGCACTTCTCACATCTTCCTTTTTTCTAATTCACTATGCTCGTCTTTATTTTTTAATCAGAATTATTTTTGGAGGGGTTGTGGACCATTTAGAATTGCTAGGTGAACCTTTTATAAATTTAGTATTGTTTTTTAATATACAAACATAAATAAAAAACTGAATTTTAAGTAAAAAAAAAATACATAAAAGATTTGATCATCTTTGTAATTTATATTTATAGCACACACACACTGATGTTGGTTTTTGTGATTTATGGGGACTATTATAGGCGTAATGGTGTTTATCTGTACAAACTGTATATGGTATTGTCCTACACTGACCCTACGCCTAAACCTACCCCTTACAGGAAACCGTGTGCATTTTTAGATTAAAAAAAAAAACACACCATTTAGTATGTTTTTTAAGTCTTTTAAATTACGGGGACACTGAAAATGTCCTCATGAAACACCATATTGTAATACCTATGTCATACCCATGTCATTATAAAAATTTGTGTCCTCATAAACCCCCACACACACATATATATTATTGTTTGTGCTGTCACATTCAAGACATATCTGTATATGTACACTGTATATTTCTTATGTATATTATTACAAGCAAATGCAGCATATACTTTATAAATATTAAATTATTATTATTTTTGATTTATTCTTATATTTTATTTTATATATATTTAATATATAAATGTATCATTTTTCTTAAATATATACATGCATGTGTTTGTGTTGATATGTACATGATAAATATAGTAAAGTACATTGTACTTATACAGTATGCACACATATACCATATAAACAGAAAAAAAATGTTTTAGTTGCCATTAATAATTTGGCAGCACTAATATATATATATAATTATAGTAATTATTTTTTTTTTTCGGTTTTTAGTTATGTAACTTTCATTTAAAGGTTTGCGGGAGCATGTCTCGCTCACATTTTCTTTTTTACATACATTATTGAAGCCTCGTAATATTGTGATACTGCTATTTTTTTTTTTGTGTCTACATTGTTTCTTAAATTTTTATTTGAATTTAAACTAAATGACAATTAGAAATGATACCTTGACAAATAAGTGCTCTCTGGATAGGCAGCTCAGTAGGTTTGGAACATATCTTCTTGAGAGAAAGAAAGAGAGAGAGAGAAAGAGCAAGAGCAAAAGAATAAAGAAAACTGAAGAGCACAAGTGAATGAGCGAGAAGTAAATTAAAAATAATGGAGGAAGTATGTGAGAGATAAAGCAGAGAGATGGGCCAGCAGTTTATTGCCTCTAACTGCATTTCTTCGTGTCTCTATCTGTATTGTATTGTGCAGAGAGGGTGACGGCTAAGATGCAAATCGCTTTTCGCCGCAAACAATATTGCATTTCTGTGAGGTTCATCCATCCTAGAGAGAGCAGTGGAAAGGGAGATGGATGGAGCGCTGAACTTTAATCAGGAGGAAGCCTGGAGCGATGGAGACTTGCTTTGGTCTGTGTATTTTTTCTGTGTAGGATACAGATTAATCAATCACACGCACACATACACATACTCATCATGTGACCACGACTGACACTACGATGACAATCCATCTCTTTCCCATCAGCCTTGTTGACGTCCAACTCCCCCACACATCCCAAAATCACATCACACACACACACAGTGCAAAAGACAGATGAGGAAAAACAGAATGAGAAAATAATCCCGTCTATGAGGACTTAAAACCCAAAGGACTCTCAAATTGACTAAACACGGCTGTTCTTGTCCACCCTTTTCCATGACAAACACACACACACTCACAGCCCAGCCAATCAAATTCTCTTTAAGTTCCAGCAAACTTTTTTTTTAACGCATCTCATCCAGCTGGAAACCGTCGGACCATCCAAGTGCGTGATTCTTTAAGCCCCACCTTTTTTGTCCACGTTCCCTCAACACAAGAGTCACTTTTGGCTACAAGCTCCAAACACAAAAGACATACAATAAATTCAATGAGAACCAATCACATTTCGGCTTTAAAATCAGCTGACCAATACATAACCATTTTCACTATATTAAATATTTAGCATTTAACTAAAAACACTTTTGAACATAGTGCATAGAGTTGGTAAACTAATATATTTTGACCTTTGCATCATATAACCAGCTCCATGTGGCTTTTGTGATATAGTAAACTTGCTCGGTGGTACACCTGGTACAATGCTTTATTTGCAATGCTGAGGGTTCTGTGGTAAAAGTTCCATTAAATCCAAGTCACAAGGAGCTCAAAAACATTTAGAAGGTACCTAAAATGATAAAATGTCATGGTTTCTGCTGCAATTTTTTTTTAAATCTCACATTCTTTTTCCATTCTGTGTGGCATAGGTTTAACAAAGGGTTAATGTATGCAGTGTGCTACTTTGAACACAAGACAACATAAACCTTTTAGGACCACTTACCTAACATTTATGAACTGCCACAATATGCATTCAATTTTTTACATTCATCTGTTTCAGATAAACTAAACACGTTTTTAGCCCCACTTACTGGACATTTCACTTGGAAAGTGTTGTGAAATATGAAGAAGTGTAATACAATTTTGCCAGAGTTGCAAAGATTTTATCACGGTAGAGGATTGTTCTTTTTTTATTTAAACCGTTTAACTGTAGTAAAATCATATGTTATTAAAAGTTGATGTAAGATAGAAAAACACACACTACAAGGACACAGCACTTATCAGAGTGAAATATTCAACCTGATGTCACTTACATAAAGACTGAATTACACTAAAACAAAGAGGTGATGTTGTGCTGGTGAGAGCCTCAGCCCTGCGCCGCTCTCTTTCACATTTGCACAAAACTTTCATTAGCGTGGATGGCAGGGTGCGAGAGCAGCCATATCTGTTCCATTAGCGTCGCTCACCATAAATCAGACTAATCTCTCCTTGAGGGCGCACACTAATGACACCGCAACTGCCATCGCCACTGCTACCCTTAACTCACATGCACTGGCGTCTGTCATTACGCCACCCGCCCCGTACACCCCCGCACCAACCCAGATGAGCCAGATGATTGGTCGAGGGATAAACAGACTGCTGCATTCAAGCCACACCCACCCAAGGAGAAAAATAATACTTTTCTATGTATTTTGGAACTGCAGAACTGCACTAAGCCCAGAAAAAAAAAACACCAGAGATGATTCACACAAAACTAAACATTCTGTCATCATATTTTTCAAAAACATTGCAAATTTCTATGATTTTCTTCAGTGGAACACAAAAGAGATGTTTTAGCAGAATCTTAGTGCTGCTCTTTTGCAAATAACAATCTTATTGAAACTGTTGATAGTCAAACTTGGTGTGTGCTGTTTAGTGATTAGACATGGATATGCAAATTCCATTTGCAACAGGGAACATAATCAGTGGATGACTACAAAAAATTGGGGTTCTTTTTCATGCAAAGAAATTATATGGGTTTAGAAGACGTGGAATATGGAATACTTGGGGGGAAAAACACCAGACGTAGGGTAGTTAAATGAAAAAACAAGATTTAGACAAGTTTTGCAAAAGTGTAACTTCTTTTATCTTGAGTCATGGAGAAGAAGCAAGTGCAGCAGTCAAAGACATCCATCTAGTGTGTGCTTACATGGAAAAACAATGGAAAAGCAGCACAGTGGAACAGCTCCTTAGTAAGCTGTCAAATTCTACATTTGAATTTTAACACTGTAATAATACTCTGAACAGATTTGTTACACCTTTAGGTGAATATTTCTTTAGTTCGCACACATTTGTTCAATTCCATCTTACTTCTGTTGTAATTTATCTGTACAAATAAATGTATTGTATGTAGTTTTTTCAAGCTTCATAAAATTAAAACCCCTGATGTGACCTGGATTATTTTACCAATCTACTTGCTATATTTCTGGACATTTATCATGTTGATTCTATTGTTGTATATGGGAGGGTCAGAGTACTCTTAAATTCATATTTCAAAAAAATCTTTATTCTTGTTCCGAAAATAAATGGAGGTCTTACGAATTTGGAATGACATGAGGGTAATTAATAACAGAATTATAATTTTTGAGTGGAGTAACCCTTCAACCTTAACCCTATTCAGTATTAATTTGTGTAATTACATTGTAATAACATAAAGTGTAACCAATGAAATGTCCATAAATTTAGTAAATAATGTCCTGTTCTTCCTTTCATTATATAAAGTACTTTTTAACATTAGAGTTTACATTTTTGGGTTAGGCACATACTGTAGACATTACAAACAAACAACACTAACCCCTACAAGCTGACACACACCCATAAAAACTCAACAACAAACAACATCTTTCTCTTTTTCTCTCTCACGCACACAGGGGCGCTGATATTGCTCATGATGGATAGCTCAATAGCGCCCAGCGCTGGGTAATGTGGCTGTGTTTTGATTGGGTGCAGAGTGGGCGAGTGATTAGCTTTTAGGATTTATGATTATGGCTTATCATACAATACACACAGCGTGACTCTACTACACACATGCGGTATCATGGGCAATCAAACAGCACGGCTTATCCTTTGGGAAATACACACAGCATTGCGTACAAAAGCTCCCAGCATGGGTCGACTGTATTTGAGTGAGGCACACAACACTTGCAATACCGGATCATATCACAAAATTAAGCAATTCTAAAACCGCTCCAATAAGCAAATGATTCACAACTCCATCAGTATCATAGAACAAAGCTTTAAGGGTGTGAAAAGAAATGGCAATAGTCTGATATATATATATATATATATATATATATATATTATTATTTTTTTTTTTTTCGAAAAAACATTTTTTGATTGGCCAATTAACAGACATTTCACACAAGAGTTTTGCAGAACAACATGTGTGGACACAATAAGTACACTTTATCATGATTAATTTTAATGTAAGTTCATAGTAGTAATACAAAGTGGGTCCTAGAAATTCCAGCATATCGTGCGGTACGGAATCTCACACAGGCTGCTCTGTTGTATAGGTCTACCACATATTTTGCTGTATATATAAGTCATTTGGGAATTGTGCGCATACTGTAAAACTAGCAAACTGAGAACAGTATGCACACTGCGTAGTGCAGAAATAGTATGAGTAGTATGGTAGTAAGATATACAGCACTGCCGAGACACATATTAGTATTCACTAAGGGCTTGTTTGCATGGCCCAATGCTTATGTTTAAAACTTTCCGTAATAAAAAAAATTCTGGTATAAAACTATAGGTGTGACCAGGGCTGTTTTAAGGCTTAGATTGGAGTGTTTGGCATTTATTTTTTATGATAAAAGATTAAAAGAGTTGGGCTAACATGACTGTACACACTGTCTCTACCACTGGTAACAGAGTCCTTATCCTCCATTCAGAAACCAGGGCAAAAATATTAGGAAGGTGAATTTTGAAAAGTCAATTACTTTTATATTTTCCAAATGCCACACAATATTCAACCAGAAAATATATTCCACTAATGCCGCAAAGAAAAAATCCTGAACAGATTTACAACCCATTATTATTTTATTTTTGCATATTTCTGAGGGAAATAGCACATCCCCCCAAAAAAGTGAATACTTGATTTTATCTTTTGGAAATTAATTGGATTAATGTGAAACGTGGGCGTGAGAAAAAGGAAGTAATTTCAGAAACAGAGTCTGAATAATCTGAGTAATCTTTATACACATGTGGAATGGTAAATAGGGTACATTTTAATTTCTCATTGACTTTAAGACCATTAAGCGATTTATAACAATTCTAAAACAATCAGTTTCATGAGGAATTCAGTGATGTAAGGAGTATCTTTGTCAGAGAGACTGTCCACCTTTATTTTAAGCGCCCTTGACTATTAAGGACTTCAATTTTAAAATATACATGCATGCATTTACATCTGTAATTAATTTCTGTAATTATATTTAGAACTACAATGTTGACCCATTCTTTACACCTTAACCCACCCTTAAACCTACTAATCTCACCAAACTTGTCCCTTACCTTACTAGTGTGTTTTGTGTTTTGCCATACAATACGAACACAAAAAGTGCACTGTACTCACGTAGTAGTTAAGGTCACCTAATATAAATTTGGACCCTAGAGATAGAATTGAAGCACTTATTCCATTAGCAACATATTCTTCTGACTTGAATCCAAAACAACTCAAAAGTGGCTAAAACTCCAAACACTTGTCCTGGAGTGGCCTAGATTTCAATCTAGCTGAGTAATGCAATGTTAAGACGCCACCGCTTTAATTGCTGCCAGAGGTGTTAACCGTGATGAATGAATGTTGATGTATTGTTTTAAATTTTAAAGTGGTGCTTCCTGAAGCTGGCAACATTACTTTTGTTAGTAGGGTTGTATTGTAATGTACACTACTCAAAAGTGCTGTAATGCATTAGTGAATTCATGAAATAATAGAGCAGAACAGGGATAATATTATATACAAAGCCAGAAGTTAACACCCAAAAAATACAATATTATTTGTTCATTGGCTTTTACATTTTTGCAATTAGTGGACAAAAAAAATCACTATTTTTAATTCTCAACTTTTACATAGGCTATATATTTATAGATTAGTTGTAGATTAGTTTCCCATCAGAAAGATTTTTTTTTTTTTATTCTATGTTTCTTTCAATATTTAAATGGAGAATTGAGTACTCTGTTTCTCAAGTTTCTCCTGAGAAAAAGAGAAAAGTAATCTCTTATCTAGTTTTAAAACATATCTCAACAATGTTTTAATCTGTGCACAGATTTGCAAAAATAGTATAGTCCAAATGGGAATATGAACTAATACACTTCACATTAAATTCTATTCCAAAGGGTATTCCAAAATGTAGTTAAAACAGTTATACTGTCTTCTAAAATGCCTTAATTTTGGTCAAATTCAACAACAGCAGTGTGCTATAAAGAAAAAAGAAAATACCATAATGCATAGTGAATAACTAGTTGAAAAAAACTAGCTGACAAAAACAGCATATGCTGGTTAGGAATGTTTTGATGCTGGAATGCTGGCTTATGCTGGTCTTTTGCTGATTTATGCTGGTCTTTTGCCAGCACGTGACCAGCACAAACCAGCAAAGAACCAGCTTAAAGCTGCAAAGACCTGCATAAACCACCATCAAAATGTACCTAACCAGCATATGCAGCAGAGAGAAGAATTGTTCAATACTAAGGTAAAAAATGTATTCTAAATACTAATTAAAGCTATGTTCAAATGTGTTTTCATGCTTAATAGTGTTATTAGCTTAGCTACATGCTAAAGCATGCATGATGTTCCTTCCAGCAGTTCAAATTAGTGACTAGAGTTTTCATTTTAGTTAGCAAGCTTCTGCAGAAAGTCCAAAAGTGTCTATTTAGGCAGCAAGACAACTCACTGATATTTCAGTGGTGACAATGTGTTTGTGCATGTATGAGAGAAATGTTTGAAGGAGAAGACAACAGCGAAGCAGTTAGAAAAAGGAAGAAGCAGGGGAAAGAATGAGGAAGGGGGCTGGGGAAAAAGAAAAACAGGACGAGGTCCATTTTTCATCCCTCCTCCCTTGTAGCATTCATTCATCCATCCCCTCTAGTCTGACACAAGCTGAGAGACTAATGTCCATTGTGTCTGAGTGTGTGTGTGTGAGCGCGTGTGTGTGTGTGAGAAATAGTCTAGCATGTTGCTTTGTCTGAGTTCCTCTCATACGCAAAGACAGACTTCTTTCTGCATACATAGCCCTCTATGGCAGCACTTGGATTTGGATTCATCCAGGGTTCAGATTTTTGTTTTAGAAGTGCATGCAAATGTATCAAATTGCATACGTAATTAGATATGGCCTCATTTGCATTTAAACAATGTTTCAGAAAACAGAATTAACAAGTTTGTGTGCCAATATGATATGGCATTAGTGGTAAACATATTTGGTTTGCAATCTCTGCAGTGATAGTCCCCAATAGATAAATATATATCATGCACAAAAGGAAGAGAGGGAGGAAGAGGGATGCCAAAAGAACTAACAACAGACTTTGATACTTGGATATTAATTGGAAGATTACTTCACTAATATGTAATACAAAAAATGTCTGCAAGGATTTTAATGTGGTTAAAACCTCTTATCCTCTTAACCTTGGTAAAATCAAGACCTGAAAATGTTTTGTTGCTTATGTATTGTAGCATTTAGTACTTTAATATTGTAGCTCTCCTGATAATTTGTATGCTTGGCATTTTAGTAGGAAAACTGGAAACATGAAAAAAATAAGTAATGAATAAAAATTGCCCAATTAAATGACCTTCAGTTCTAGGTGTGTCAGAGAAACGGACAGAAGCGTGTTTGTGAGACAAACAATGAGCGAATTGACTGTGTGCTAAAGCATTATACAGCATTCAGCACAAGCCAAGTCCATCAAATCTATAACACACACACAAACTTAGAATAATGTAGGTCAGAATAATACATCAGCTCACAGTCAATTATACACTGTGAGCGTGTACATGTGTGTTTACTTGCTGCTGGTTTTATGTGTGGGTGGATAGCAGGAGTTGAGCATGTGCTGGAACACATATGTGTTTGTGTGTGTGTGTGTGTTGATGCCAGTCAGTGAGACCATGTGGTTTAGATTCAGTGAGCTGGCGTCTCTCCAGAGGGAAAGACATTTACAAACACACATTTCTTTAGTTCACTGCCTGTTCTTTCTCTTCTCTGTCCTGACAGTCCTCTGTCAGCGCCATCAATCCATCCATCACCGCTGTGAACCCGTAGGAAAGAAGAATAACAAGCAAGATCTCTTCAATATCTCAATTATTTCTCACATGGAGACCCCGTCTATTGACAATATGCATGTACTCTAAATCATTACCTTAATTCCTGCAAGCAACATACAGAAGTTTAAATGAAGTTAACTAAGTGCAGATGAAGTAAAGATGCGATGCAGGACACATAATTCTGGAGGTCACACACCAGCCGAGCAACTGTCAATGAGACAAATGGGATTGTAATGGATAGCTCTCTACGGGTAATGCAGATTTTCTTGGATTTAGGTCTCATGTGCTTAGTCAGAAGTGTTAAAGTGACAATGACAGTAATTTGCAAAAAAGTTAAAGTAACACTTGTTAACTAGCTACACCTTTTTCTTTAATAAATTCTTAACTTGCTGCTTATTAGTAGTTAGTAAGGTAGTTGTTATGTTTAGGTATTGAGTAGGATTAGGGATGTAGACTAAGGCTTCATTAGCTAATAAGCAACTAATAGGTGTAACCATAAAATAAAGTGTTGCCTACTCTGTCCATTTGCCCTTTAAAGACTAATACACTGTAAGTGCTGTAGAACTTTAATAAAAGAAATGACTACAGTATATCATACAGCTATAATATTATTCCAAAACTCTTTGGCATTTTTACTATCAAGCATACATTTAGATTAAAAAGATTATGAAAGCAAACCTTTTTTAGATTAATGTTCACCGATGAATCATTTAGGCTGCAATAAGACCACAAACTATGCAATAAGGTAAAAAAGGTCAATTTTGATTACAAGCTGATGTGAACAAATCATTGTGCTGATTATTATTGTAGAGTCTCATCTGGTTCTGTTTTATGCTACGATTTCATCTCATTTGTGCTCTCCGATATCCTCCTCCTTTACCTCCATTCTTTGTCCACTGCCTTACATTTCCTTCCTTCTGTGTGTTGTTTGTGTGTATGTGTGTTAATGCAGAGCTTGGAAATGCATTACTGATTCAGCTGTACATGAGCACTGTAAAAAGCTTTCCATTAGTCTGATACACAGCCATCAATCCACTCGATATCTAATCACACACATACACACACAAACAAAATACAGACACATAACTACTATACAAACAGACACGGAGAGACACAAACTCCAGAATGAGATAAATGCTGTATAAGGAGCATACTACTAAGATATCTACTAAGAAGTCTTTATCAACATATGTATGTATATGTATATTTCGCTCTCAGCGATATCCTACAATGCAGTTCAACAACAAAGAAAAAGTTTCATTAATGGATTTTTTTTCAACTTATGATTTAAAATGACTAGAGTCAGGCCTGGACTGGCCATAGGGCATACTGGGCATTGCCCGCTGGGCCGACACACTTTTTGGGCTGGAGCTGTCAGTCATAATTTATTATTTTTTAAAAAGTTTATTAGGACAATTTATTTTTTACCGCAACGGTAGAGTATCTGAGACACGAATCGCGGCCCATGGGTTGACTGTCTTAAAGGACATTGAGCTAGTCCAATGAAATCTTAGGCCACGCCCTGCCTCCCTCCTGTCCAGCCCTCATCTCCCCTTCATCTGCTATGTAGAGTTCGACTGGAGTTGGAGATCAATCCGTCTATAACAATGGATAAACCAGAAAAGAGCAAGGGGGGTGCTGTCACAGTCAGCTGGAAGTGCCAGCCCAGTTCAGGGGATGGCACTTTAGTGCCCAGCAAACTTTTATTGTTTTATGTCTGTTTTCGTGCCTGGACTCACTCTCACAAACTCATTCTGTTGTCATCTCGGACTCTCATTTATGTTTCTATGTTGTCACGTGTATTCATGTCTACGCCTTGCTCATCTGTCACCATAGCAATTCATTGTCTAGCTCCACCCATTGACCCAGTTTCATCTGTATAAAACCCGGAAGTCTTTGTCTGGTTCTCACAGTCCATTAGCACTGTCAACCCCTGTCTTTTGCCACTCCGTGTTCCTGTGTTTCTTTGTCTACCTGGATTGTATTTAC
>JAUCMT010000021.1:2845631-2874968 GCA_032357475.1 Enteromius thamalakanensis
AGTTGCCTACTTATTTTTATTAATTGAAAAGTCTTTTATTTAAGGGATATATATATATATATATATATATATATGAGTATGACAAGCATTTCATGCCAGTTATTGTTAAATTTCTACACAATCATACTTCATTTTGTTTATTAAGGTACTTATTTTGTGTATTTAATGGGAAAAGTATAAAGGCACTACTGTAATCAACACTATCCTCTTGCAGTGTGATCAGTTGGATGGTAAAAAAAGCTAGAAGTCTTTCAAAAGTAATTAGAAATTTAAAAAAAGAAATCACAAAACATGCCAAAAACAGAGAAAAGAAAGGTTTTGAGTCAAGAAAAAAGGCCTTAATTCTAGCTTAATTCTAACAATAAATGAAACAAATATGCATTGTTTTGTATTGGTGAGGTTAACAGTTTTAAGAATAAAACCCAAAAGAAACTGATTTTTCTGCAGTGGTCTCTTATTTTTTTCCAGAGCTGTAGGTAGGAGTATATGTGGTGGTGGGCCGGCTGGACCATAAAATGCCAGGGCCGATTTTTACTCCCAGTACAGCCCTGACTAGAGTTACATGCCTGCATTTGTGCAAAACGCAAAAAAAAAAAAAGATACAGACATTTACATTTATATTTCACTGCAGCTTTCAACTAAAATGTACACAAAGGCAACAACTTTTATTCCTTATCATAAATTTTGATTACGGGTGTTATGTAATTTGCATTTGCATTACATAACCAGCTTCATATGTATGACATAGTAAATGTGCTCATTGGCTCACCTGGTACAGAATTGCACTTTTGATTAAAAAAAAAAAGCTTAAAGTAGTAAGTTAAATTTTACAGTACAGAACATAAAATTTGCTTTTGTTAACACTATTGGTTAGATTAAGATAACATTAATTTTCCGAATTGCTACAGGATGTATTAAACACAATGTAATGAATCAATTTTAAGTTAATCTGGATAAAACTAAAAACACTTTGTGTGCCACTTACTACGCATTTCACATTAAAAGTGTTGAAACGAAGCAACATAATATCATTTTGCAGAAATGTTGCCACAGGCACATGTTTTCAACGAGCCTGCCTTGGCATTGTTTCCATTTAAGATTGGCTTGTTTATATCTAAAGCCCACTTGGATTTGTTCTAGATCATTAGAGGTGACATTATGATGCCTTCCAACTGGTGCCTTCAAAGCTGTTTCCTTAGGAAGAGCCTTAAAACAAAAACTCTGCCTGTGAAGTCATTGACTAACTGGGCAGGAAGGCAGCTGCCTCAGGTGTCGGACACAACTGCCTCTCAACCCCTCCAGCCAAGGGCTGAACAATTACCTCTCCATCACACACAACACACACTGACAGACCCTATCAGACAAATGATGCTGGGGTCATTGTGTGTGTGTTTGTGGCATTCTGTAAAATAATGATAATATCCAATCTGATTTCTTGATTATGATCATGAAAAAAAAATTGCATATCATGTTCATGCATATGTGTGTGTACATCTGAAAATGGCAGATCTCTCTGAATGCTGATAACTGCTTTATGTAGATTTGAAATTTGTGTGTTTGAGTCTAAATCACCAGCCCACACTAATAGTGTCATGGTTTGAGGTGAGGTCTTGACTCTCATGACCAGAGACTGCCCTGCACACTGCCATAACATTAGTCCTGTATTAAACACCGCATTAACAAGACCCCCCTCCCTACACACACACACATACACTGTTCATTAAAAGAAGAAAAAGCAACAGAAACATTTAATGGAAATTTAATGATGCTTACAAACAAGACAAAAGATATTAAATAACTATTAAAGAACTCCTAAAGATGGTGAGTAGTTTTTTCTCATGCAAAAAAAAAAAAAACTCTTTTAAAACCAGTTCTATTCCATACTTTTGTAAAAAAAAAAAAAAAAACTTTAAACAGCTAAAATCAGACAAACTTCATGGGTAACTCCAAGCTGCCATTAATTTTTATTAATTTTTACTTAAGGTCATTTTTATTTATTTTATTCCTAAACCATGAATAAGTTAGTTTGAAGAAAATGTTTTAAGCTGTTTCCTATGATGGGAAATCCTGGAAATAAACATAATAAAACTTGATAACAAAGAAATCTAATGAAACTCTCACTTCACACTACCACCTAATAATGAAAAGCAGTCATTTATCGTCATGTTTCTCCAACTCATGACTTCCTTTCCTCTGCATAAACACAAAAGAAGATATTTTGAAGAACACTTTTGGTCATTATAAAATTACACCAAAGCATTTTTCTTCACATTTTCTTCTTCACAATATAATTTACTGTATTTTTTTCAGAAAAATAGTCATTTGCTAAAATTTACCAGAACGATGGTTTCAATCCATTTGAAAAATAAAGCTTTTTCTCAGTGGCCTTTTGACTGAACAAAGCAATAAAACTAAGAAGGTCATTGTCGTGTGACCTCCTAATTAAAGAGTTCACTTATAAAAAATTGACTTTTAAGCTAGAATTAAATAAACTTGAAATATGTTTACCAGCTAGTCACTGATGTCTAAACACTGTTAAGGTCTGTGTACTGTAAGAACCTTTTTGCATGACTTACATAAACTTTGAGACAGAAGTGACTTCAAATGCTGTGATGATGAATTTGTTTCTTACAAATATTCAGCTTTTTAATGCTAAACCAAACTAAATTAATCAGACACAAATCATTGTGTGAGCAATAAGATCAGTAACATGTACGAACACTACTATTATTACGCATTTCCTACATTTCTAAACAAACTAGCTACACATGACTGTTTCCCGAACATGGTCGCATCTCCTTCGTTTGAACCACATTGGATTAACAACATAGGGCCATTGTTAATGACGTCATCCATGTAGTGGAGGAATAACTTTAGCTATTTAGCTGATTAGAAATCTCCTAAATGCTGCTGTATTAAACATGACACATACTGACTAATTTATTCTTTTTGTTCACAAAAAAAGAATGTTTCAAAAACAGTGTTTAGAACAGACATGCAAAAATACATAATTAAAATGCTTTTTATATTTAGATAAAATGTAAGATAAAGATAATATACAGTAAATTACTGCATTTAATTTGCATCAAAGCATCATGCATCAAAGCAAGTAATGCATTTTAGTTTGCTTCTTGTGCCCAAGAGCATATTTATTAAAGCCCATAAATCTTACTAACAAGAAACTATGCTTCTAACCACAGGTCCAGTGCTGTAGTTCTAACCACGTACGTTTGTGATGTTGATTGAAAATGTTGCTTTTGGGAAACACAGAATCTTTGAACTATGCTGGTAACGGTGAAACTTGTGACCATAGTAGGCTAACCATGCTTTTGGGAAACACACCCATGAACAGTTACGTAGAACTGTAGGAAATTAAATGAAAGAGATCAATACGTGCCAAAATCCCTAAATATTAACTAAGAACTAAGAACTGGAGATCCAAAAATCAACTGTCGAGCATTTAGATTACATAACTTATCCATGTATTTATTTTTCAATGATTTTCAGAGTAGAACAGCCATGTCAGAGCAGTATTCACTGAAACCATGTAGAATGCAACAGAATGCAAAATATTCCAACAATCACATCAATCTGCTGGTAGTATTGTGTGAGTATTGACAGAACGCATTAGGCAGATGAATGGACAGTGAATGCACTGTAGTCATGCTTCAGGGAAAGAGTGTTTGTTGGATTGATGGGTCAATAACCACTACACTCCAAGGCATCGTTAGTCGCAATACTCTGCAATTCCACGTGTAATTCCATCCTCTTAGGCCATTCGTTAAGATAAACCAATCAGCTTCCAACTCCGCAGATGACTTTAATCCATTACCTCTCAAAATACAAACCAAAGCTGAATATATTACCTGATGTTTGAAATTAAATGCATCTGTTCTTGGATATCATAGAACATATCACTTGGTAGAAGTGAAGATTTCTGTGCATATATATTACTGTGGCTTGTCGGTTTTCGTAAAATCTCACACTGACAAATTCTTCACTTTTGCTTAGTCTGTTACTGTACTACCAAGACCAATCCACAGGACTTTTCACTTTAAACACGTGTCTGCTGTAGTTCAAAGCCGCTGGAAGGCATTCAGTGGCTCGAATGCATTTATCTCTGTTTGTATTTGAGGTAGACCTGGTAAAAGCAGGTGGGCTGTGACCGATGACCCACTAGAAGACAAATGCTTATAGCAGGAGGGCTGCTGACATTTATGTTTCATGTGGTAATGGACGATGACCCTCAGGGGTCAAGGGTCAACTGCGCTGAGAGTCATTCCAGCACAGTGGACAGCAGTTGAAACTTGAGCTAATCAAAACAGAGCGTGCCGGCAATGTGCACTGAACACTTTCTGACATGTTGTAGCAAGTGTTAGTGGATTTACTTTTACAGTTTGTTTATATTTTAAATTACATTTAATTTTTTTACTTTTTTGTACACTCAAAAAAATGAAATCTGTGTATTGTTTGATTAAAATAAATAGAGTATATTGAAACAAATAAAATGATTCAGTTTAAGGGATATACACAGTTATTTCAAATCAATCTAAAGTAAATACAGGAGAAATTGAATAAGCTTGATTAATTTTTGCTGAAACTACAAAAAGGAATTGAGCTGAGCCAACTACTTCTTCTGCGCATGCTCAGAAGACAGGAACTTCCGCTGACCGCTTCAACCGACGCCATTAATGTGGTGGAGTTATGTGAAATCGGTAAGTCCAAAAATCTTTTACCATCCTTGTATATACTTTGCTATTAGCTATTAAAAACTGTTAAAAACTGTCCTTTATTTTATTTAAGCAGATATTTGACTCTTTATTTTTATATTTTAAACGGACTCGAATCACCTTGTATATGCAATGAGAAAATAGCAAATTCGTTTAAATGCCTGTATTCATGTGCATATTTAGACATTAACGTGGTATTTGCTACGATCTGACACTAGCTGTATGAGGTATTTCACTAGATCGTTTGAGTTTATTAACGTTACATATACATATATTACTCCAGTCCAGGCACGTGCACAGGTAGGGTTCAACCTGTGATTGAAGGTCTGGCTATATATGTATATATATATATTTATTTATTTATAAATCAACGCCGTTGGCAACCCTCTACGTTTGTTTGTCTTTTTAACAAATATTTAAAGGCATTAAAAAGCGTATCTCTTTGAACCGCTCAAACTGTCAGTCAAACTTCACAACTCCGCCCCCTGAGCGGCGCCGCTAACATACGTTTCAGCACATCAGTCAGAGCAGATAAACGTCTTCCTCTTGTAACGGTAAAATATTTTGTTGTTTGAAGTGCAACGTTGTCTTTATGAAATGAACGCTATGTCTATTAAGGTTAATTTAATGCATCACCACACCGGGGTGATGTTGACGTAACGTGATGTCGTTTTAATAATGGGCAAATTCCACACATTCGCTTGTTAAAAACCCACGGTGTAACTGCATTTGAATTTGACACAAAGCAACCGAGTGATCCTTCTCAGCTAGGCGAAATATTTGATAAGAAATTTCTATTTTGATTTTATGGCTGTCTGCTGAATGTGCTGATGCATGTAAATTAAATGTAGTTTAACGTTTCATCTTATTATACAGCCTATGGTCACACAGCATGGTAGGTTAAAGTTTACATGCTATTATATTATGCATGTATTAGCCGGCTAGATTAAAAAATATATATGTTGTATTGTATACTCCTACTCGTCTTCACTTGTATAAACATAGAAAAAACATTTACTACTGTAATAATGTTGCATTTACTAAAAAAAATTGTCATGCATTATGTAATCTGCATGTATGTAAAAAAGTAAAGAAAAAAAGAAAATGAACACAATTAAATTTTGAGAGTGCACAAACAGGACAAATAATACACAGACAACCAACCAGGAGGCAAATTGGTAAAGCTACCTTTACACGCCAGGTGTATTTGCACTGTTTAATGCCAAGCTATCGTAAAAAACAATTTAGAAATTAAATGAACTTTAAATTCCTTCCTCCTTATAGCCATTAAGAGGGACATCCCAGTGAATCACAGTGAGGTCATCTTCAAACATGTGGCTCACAGTTTTGTTGTAATTAGTTTTAAAGATACCCTCTATATGTATATTTTATCTGAATTTAAGTTATTAATAGTAATTAAATGTAACATAAGAATAGTATTGTGTGGGGTTTTTTTGGTGGTAGAGGGAGAAGGTGCCCTTTTTTCAGGTTCAGCAAATGCCCCTCAAAAGGTCTGTGCATGGCCCTGTATTACTCAGAAATGCATGGAAAACGCATTCTATGGAGTCACTGAAGGGACAAGCTTTCCTAGCGGTATTCTGTTACAGTACATTATAGTTAGGGGTGCAGGATAATCATTGTACAATGTATAATACGCATCTCGTCAGTAAAGCTGGTTCTGTAAACAGCGGTAAATTCCATCAGGTGTGCAGCTCGTCAGTGAATAACGGATCTGCGTTGTATATGCAGCTCAGTGTGATACATCACACAGCCCTAATTTACAATACATCACATTTAGCGTAACTACAATCAGAGAATGGAGAGAAAACTGATAGAACGTATGATCACATTTTTTTGCTTACAGTGGCATGAAGAGTAGCAGAACTAAACCATCCAAATCTGTTTAAAAATGCATTTCATTCTGATACATTAAAAAATTAACATAATTATCAATTTAAGTAAATATCATGTTATCATAATTCATTTTTGTTTTGATTTCACAGGTTTTACAAGAGCAACTTAACCTTTTTATTTAACCTATTGGGTAAGTAGTATTAGGCTAATTAATGTTATTTAATTTTAATTTGTTCATGGATATTTTAAAAAACCTTTTATTCCTGTCATGAAATAGAGGAACGTGTTTTAATAATCGGTGCTTGGAGTGGACATACTTGTTTTGGATTCCAGTAAATAAATGTATAACAGTATAATCAAAATCAGATTTTACATACTGATACAATTTAATACATGTGGTTTTACAATTCCCTAATTGCTTGTTGTGCTTTGTTTTCTTCCAGTTATCTGAATGTGGCTTTGTAAGGAGTGTGGCGCATCAGAGTCTAGCAGGTACAAATTGATCAAACATTATAAGCTGTGCCATGGTCATTATGGCAGACATCAGCGCTTTCCATGTTGTTATGCGAGTTGCCCATGTGCTTTCCGAACATGGACTAGCCTTAGAAGTCATGTATACCGTGCCCATGCGTTTTCACAGACATCAACACAATTAGTGACATTCAGTTGTCAGCTGTGTGATTGTAATGAGCTTTCTTTAGAGAGAGATTATTTTGCTCACATTGGGACACACCTTAAAAATGGTCAGACTTGTAGTTGTGCATTTCTAGACTGTAGTTTTGAGACCAACATTTATGGAACGTACTATTCTCACAAGAATAGAAAACACAAAACACACGGGTTACATGACTTTAAACCAGGTGTTGTGACTTTTCATAGTAGGCCTGACACATCTTTGGAGAGTTCTGATGAAAACAGGCCATCATGCTCCACTGATGTACCTGAATCTGAACCTGAAGCTGATGTAGACATTCAGTCAGATGATGGCAGTGATATTGTTTCTGTTGAGAGCCTGCCAAAAGTAATTCAGGAAAAAGTAGGGTGTCTCCTGTTGAATTTAGAAAACATACTGCATGTACCTACTGCAGCAGTAGATGAGTTGGTGGATGAACTACAGTTCTTGCTGAAATCTGCTTCCATACCGATTGCACAAACAACCATTTCGGATGTTTTTAGAAATCATAGTCTGTCAGTTGATGAGGCTGTGATTAAAGAACTTGCTTGTGCTGTGTGTGTATCCAATCCTGTTGGAGAGTGTTTTGGAAAGGATGGACCTTTAGCAACAGCCTTCAAAAGAAAAAAGTTCTATAAAGAACATTTCAATGTCATTGAACCAGTTGAATACTTCTTGGACTACAATAAAAACAGAACATTTCAGTATATACCAATTTTACAATCTATACAGCAGTTACTGAGCAAGGAGCACATTTTGGATCAGGTAATTGAGAGACAAATTGCACAGGAGAGGACCTCTGTAGCAAGTTGTGCTTCTGATGGTCATCTGTTCAAGTCTTTTCAAGATGGATTGTTCTACAGTCAGAACGATTTTTGGTCTCAAGAGGGCTTGAGAATCTCTTTAACTCTGTATATCGATGACTTCGAAGTTTGTAACCCACTTGGTACCTCCCGCAAAAAGCACAAACTCTGTGGAGTGTACTGGATCTTAAGTAATCTCGCCCCTGGCTTTCATTCAGCAATTAATTCAATATACTTGGCAGTACTTTGCAAGACAGATGATGTCAAGACATTTGGATTTGAAAAGGTGCTTGAACCCCTACTGTATGATCTCCGTGTCTTAGAGGAACAAGGTGTGTATATATCTCATATTGGTGAGTTTGTAAAGGGCACGGTGCAGTGTGTTGTGGCTGACAATCTGGCTGCACATGTATTAGGTGGGTTTGTTGAAAGTTTTTCAGGTGATTTCATATGCCGATTTTGTACAGCAAAAAAACACGAGATCCAAACCCAGACTGTTTCATCTGGTGCTTTCGGCCTTCGCACAAAGGATAATCATGAAGAACATGTGAAGTGTGCAGAGGAAACCTCTAGTCATTGCTTTGGGGTGAAGAGGTCTTGTGTCCTAACCAAGCACCTTTTACATTTCCAAGTCTTAAAAGGCTATCCTCCTGATATCGTGCACGATATCTTTGAAGGTGTTGTGCCAGTAGAGCTGGCTCGTTGTCTTTCTGTACTGATTTCAAAAAAATATTTTTCACTAGATTTTCTGAACCAGTTGATTCTGAATTTCCCGTACAAATGGGGTGACAAAACAAATAAACCTCATGTCATACCACGTACATTCTCCACCAAGAAATCCATCGGTGGCAATGCCCACGAAAATTGGAATTTGCTGAGGTTGTTGCCATTTATGATTGGTTCCCTGGTGCCAGAGGATGAACCAGCTTGGTTGTTGATTTTGACCTTGAAAGACATTGTTGAGCTTGTGGTAGCTCCAGTGCATTCTGATGAGTCTGTCGCATTTCTTGAGTTTAAGATTTGTGAACACAGAAATCGTTACCAAGAACTTTTTCCAACTACTAACCTGTTGCCAAAACAACATTTTTTGGAGCATTATCCACATATGATACAATGCTTTGGGCCACTCGTATCTATGTGGACAATGAGATTTGAAGCGAAGCATAGTTTTTTTAAACAGGTTGCTCGTCACACTAACTGTTTTAAAAATATAGCTCTTACACTATCTACAAAGCACCAACTAATGCTTGCTGTTCATTTGCATTCATCTGGCCTTAAGACGGCATCATTTGAAGTCACAAGCGTTTCACCAGTTCCAATTGAAGTGTTGAACAAGGAAATAGCTTGCACCATCAAACAGAGGTACCCAGAGACTACTGAAGTTAGTCTAGCCAAGTCTGTAAATGCATACGGAATAAGTTACAAAACAGGAATGATACTGGCTCGTGGATCATTAGCTGGCCTCCCTGAATTTGTGGAAATAATTCAAATTTGTATTTTTCAAGACAAGTTGAGTTTCATTTGTAAGAAGTTATGTTGCTGGTACCGAGAGCATTTCAGAGCCTTTGAAGTAAATGGATCGCATCTGAGAGAGCTGGTCTTTGTTGAGCATGGTGAATTGTTAGATGACTATCCACTTGTGTGCTACTTGGTTGGGGCTGTTCAGATGCTGACTTTGAAAAGATATATTCATGTAGCAACATAAAACAAGATTCTATTCCTGTAAGTACAAATAGTCAACACTTTTCGATACAAACTACACCAAAGCTACACGCTTATAAATGCTTTGTTTTTTGTTTTTCACATAGGTTAACAGAGGCTTGAGTATATGTGTTTTAAAAACTGAACAGAACAAGATAACTTTGAGAGTAAGTAGGTCAATATTTTATTTAAAAACAAAAATCAGAAATACTTAAAATATTAAATGGAAAAACTAACCATTCGCTCTTAAAATGAACATATTGTTTTGTCCCTTTCATTTGTGTGATTAATTTGTCATGTGTCCTCTCTTTAGGCTGATAATCAGGGCAATGGCGCGACCTGTGAAACTTAGAGTAATTCTAGCTGACAATGATGCCAGGAAGTTAATCCTGCCTGAAGGGATGCCTGGTTCTACTGATGACCTCACGCAAATAATCACTGACACTTTCCAGCTTGATGGAGATTTTCGGTTGCAGTATCAAGATGATGACTTTGGTGGTAAATTTATTAATTTGACATCAGTAACTGATGTTGAAGACAAAGCAACCTTGAAGGTCATCTTTAAGACCACGGGACAAAACCAAGAAAAAGATAAGGAAAGCTTGGGTTCTTGTGAGACTCCAGAATCAATTCCTGAGCACTCAACACTGCGCAGGTCAGATGATTCTGCATCAGTCTCCTCGTTTGAAACTGATGATACTGTCCTTTTCTCTTCCCCTGATTCTTCTCTTGGGTCAGTGCAATCCGAATCAAGATCTACCCTGTGGCCACTTGTATTCCCAATTCCACGTTTCTCCTATGACTCAGAAATAATTCTACAACAAGCCAATGCTGAATACCATGCTAATGAAACTCGTCTAAGTCCATCTCCAAAGCTGAAATCGCACATTCTGGAAAGCCTAGCTGAGGAAATCATAAAATTCAAAGCATATCCAACAGATCTAGACCTTAATGCAGTGGCAGAAGCATTGATCAATAAACACCCTTGCTTACGAGAGCAAGGCTCCTACAATGGCTGCTATGGGTGGAAAATAAGCTTAAAATATAAGATGGCGAACTTCCGTACCAAGCTCAGAAGTGTGGGGTGTTCTGAGGTAAGCATAAATTCATTAAAGAACAAAAAGCAAGACCAGTGCCATGCTGCTTCAAACATTAAGAAGCCTAGAAGAGCGGAAGTCAATTATTGCCCTCAACATCCAAAGGGAGAAACGTCTGAGAGTCTGGAGAAAGAACGAATTCAGCTTTTGACTGAGATCAGAAAAAGAAACAACGACAAAGTAATCAAAGAGAAGATGGAAAGAACCTTTTCATACAGAAGACAGGAAGTGGTTGAGAAGAAACCAATGGTAGCAGAGTTTAAAACTCGATGGCCAGCTCTCTTTAATGTTGATGAAGTAAGTATTTAAAATTTTTCTTTTAAATGCAAAAGCTCATTTATTTTATTTAAGCCTTGAAAATGTTAAGTCAAAGTACTTGACGTTTTGTTTGCTCTTTTAATAGATCAATAGTGAATTCATGCGAATTACAACAGTCCCACTGGAGTTTAAGTTTCTTGCTGCGCTTGACCAATATTCAGACAGGTTGATGAAGATTTTTCACACTAAAGGTGGAGTCAATGGTCGAACAATAAAAAACATCATGCAACCCATTTCACAGGTTGGTACACTAAGTCATACACACCTCTAGGTTATCAATATTCAATTTAGTTTTTTAATCAGTGTTTTGTATTTGTGTTTTTTTTTTAAAGAATAACAGCATAGATGTGCGAAGAGAATGCATCCTCAAAGCATTGTGTGCATACTTGAATGAAGACCATGTACAGTTGTTCAAGGAATATGCTGTAAGCAAATGCTTCTCTCCCGTGTACTTCACTTTCATATATTACCTGTACTGTGTTCTTAAAGATTAATTGTAATACAAATTATGCTTTTTTTTTTTTTTTTATTCTGCACAGGATTGCGATTGGTTGAGTGCCAAAGATGCGATGAAGCAGACAGTAATGGGCATCTACATTGTTCGACATGAAGGACATGGCCCAGTGGATCAGCCTGTAGATGTTGGTGTCGTGATTGAAGGGACTGAGGTTCTCCGGTCTTTGAGGAATGCAGCTGTAGCAGTGGCCATGTTATTTGGACTCATTTACGCCTTGAACCTTAGTTACCCAAGAGAACTTAAATCTACATTCGAGGTAATCCAGAAAGTGTTCTTCAACCTGGATGGAAACAGACTTTCACCAAAAGTGCAAATCCTGAAGAACAAGATGTTGGAGTAAGTTGACCTTGTTCTATTTTGTTGTAGCTCAACACTGTGTGGAAATGGTCTTTAAAACTTTATTTTTTATTTTTTATTATTTTTTTTATTGTATAGTCATTCAATTGGGTTACATGCTATATCAGTATTGTTAATCCTCTTTTTATTTGTTTTGGACAGTGGTTGCTTTCTAAGTTTTATTTCTCGACCTGTCTGAAACTTTAAAACTACAGCTGTAGTTGCTTTAATGTAATTGTTGAAATATCTAGTTGTAAGATACTAGTTTTGAGATTGTAGCTCAACACTAAGCACAAGTTGGTGTTTTTTCCCTTGAGTGCAGTAATTGCAAAACGTTCACTAAAAATGGTTGATTTTCATTTCATTTAATTGCATGCAATGGCAATATTTCTCCTCTATTTCTAGTGTGTAGACTCTGGAAATACAGTATTTCTGATCTGTCTTGTTCTAAGATGGAGTAGTTTTGAAATTGTAGGTGAGCTCTGATCTGTAATTGTTGTCTTTTGTTTCACTTTGGGCACTGAATAAAGAAAGATTTGAGACATTCACGTTGAGTATTTGAAAGTAAATTTTGACAGAAATTAGAAGCTGGTTTAAAAGACAATTACATCGTTCAGTTAAAATATTTCTTGTTGTTTAAATTTAAATGGTTTAAATTAGTTGGCTCAACAAGACAAAATTGTGTACAAGTTAAATTCACAAGACAATTAAAACAAAAATAATTTGACCTCATTGGCTGAAGATGATTTTTGCTTATGGGTTCTATTTGCCTAGATTAAGCTGAGATAACATAATCCAAATGCGTGGAAATGTGTGTCATAATTCTATTAAGTTAAACCAATGATTTATTTTTTTGAGTGTATTTTAATTTTAGCTAAAGTTTTAGTTTTTTCATTATTATTATTATTATTATTAATACTATTAATTAAATTATTTTAACATCTAAATTTTTTTGTATATTTAGACTAAATGGAACAAACTAAACAGAAATTAGAAATGTTGCCTTTGCAACTAGTTACAAAAAAATAAGTTTATACGTTTGTTGTTGTTTTTGAAAATCATTTTGGTCAAAGTTAATCATAACCTTGGCTATAGCAGTAATACATAAAATTGTAAAAATGACAAATGAATGAATGGATAATAATTGGGGTGAGTAACTGATGGGAGAATTGTAATTGTAAACTATTATTTAAAAAATGTATCTAGGGTCATTTTTTATATTTGTTTTTGCGTCAAAAAGCCTTAAAAGCACTGAAGTCCTTGTTCATTTTGGATTGTTCGTTCAAAAATAAAAGTCCTGTTATCATTTACTTACCCAAATGTCATTCCAAACCTGTATGGAAAATTAAAACCTATGGACATATATGGCTACCACCAACTGGTTGGTTACCAATTATCTTTAAAACAGCTTATTTTATGTTGAACAGAACTAAGAAACTCATATAGGTTTACAAAGTAGAGGATGAGTAAATGTTGAAAGAATTTTCATTTTTAAGCAAACTATCCCCTTAAACACAAAAGACTCTGGGTAGATAAGAAAAGACAATAAGGGAGAAATAGAGGCAGAATAAAAGAGGAATTGCACTGGCACTAACAGTGACAAAAGACAGAATGAAGATGAGAAAGAGAGCGTGCGAGAGAGAGAGAGAGAGAGAGAAAAAGAGAGAGAGAGAGAGAGAGAGAGCCAGCAGAGATTGTTATGTAATATGCACAAAACAGTGAAGCAGTGTGATCAAAAGCTTGTGGTGCAGAATGAGGCCTGAAGCTTACACACACACACAATACCTTTTAACACATAGCCTTCATAAAATAAAATTATATTACCTTAGAAACATATATGCACTAGATAACCTATTGGAAAGGGTTCTCAGCAGTTTCTCTTAGACAGAACAATAGAGCTATGATTATCAACTGGTGTGTCATGACCCAAAAACGAGCCCAAGATCTCTTCTGACTGGCTCAAGAGGGAAATTTCAAATACAAATAACCATATATTGTACATGGTTAGGATAAAGAAAAATAAAAAATAGGCTCTCTAAGTGGAGTATAAGCAGTGAAATTGTTTCCTTACCTCTCACTGTTAACATAAAAGGTTGTGAATCTAGTAAAACTCTAAAATATCTACAGTATGTCACTTGTTAGAAAGCTAGGCAAAATCAGCAGATGACAACATGGAAAGAATATGTGTCATGCCATCATGCTCAAAAACAATTAACAAAACATCACTTTACAATGTGAATGCATAGATTTTATTGAAGTTGTAATAAAAATTATTTGAAATGTGCTTTTAGAATTGAAATACGCAGATACAAATGGATCTTACAAATGGATTCCTTTTCCTCAAATGCACCGTCTTCACCCATTTTGTCTAGTGCTCAGGCACTCTAATGGCAAATTGAGACTTACACAGATGTCTTCTGCTTCTCTGACTTCTCAGAAATCGAACTCTCAAGTTTTTAAAGAGATTCCACCAACATCTCAAACTGCAGAACTTTTCCAAATCTTCAAACAAAAGTCAGAGATCTTAATAGAAACTCCTAATGAGAACATGAAGTCTTGTGAAATATTCAAGAGCAACCACTAAGCAATAAAATCATACACTGGAAAGCCACATTACATAGGAGTGGATACACATAGGCTGCCATTTTCATGTGTGTGGGATTTATGACCATCAGATGCCTTTTCAGACTGTTGAAGAAAGCGACTTTAATAAAACGACAAGTTTTCAGACCATTAAAGCTTCTCAGCCTTCCAGGGATGACTCACAGATCTTGGAAATAAAATGGTTGTATCTAAACCAAGGAAGGTTTGCTGTTTAAAAGTCTTGCGCAAAACACTTTTTTTGTGTTCAGAGTACAACGATGTAAAAATGTAAACTTCTGGATGAACAATTGAATGAGTTTATGGCAGGACTATTTGGTTTCCTGACCATTGGCAAATTCATCAAAAAATTATTATTTGAGCACATCTGTTTGGCAGCGCAATAATTCCTCGCTCTTTTATTTGCAGAAAATCTTGCTGTTCTCTTTGTTGTTTTTGCTCCACAAGTTTACACCAGTAGTAATGACAAACAGAACTAACAGCTGACGTCGAACCTGGTGCAACACGTCCTATTATGCCAGGTTTGATTATGTGCATATATGAATGAAATTATTCTGTTTATTACATGCTATTAAATGATTTCAAGAGATTTTGAATATAGAGTCATTTGAATTACTTTTATGTTGTTTATGATGCTTTTTTGTTGTTTTTGTCTGGGTGCATATGTTATCTGGAAAACACAACCCAGGCTCACTAGAAAAAAAAGTTAGCTGAAGTGACATTTCTGCAAAATTATATTGCATTTCTTTTTGCGCTTTTTTTTGCAGCTTGGTAAGGCTCAAATTAGCCTGAAACAGGTTCAAAGGCAAGCATGAGATAAAAATGCATGTGCTGAAGCAACCACGATACTTTAGCTTGCTTCGACAAAACTTTAATTGAGTGTTGTGAGGCATGTTAAACAGGAATCGAACCTGAGTGATCCGCATCACAAAAGCAACGCCAAGTCCATTCATATGGAGCTGTTGTATATGTGATGTAAACATGCACTAGTACACACTATATACACTATGGCAAAGTGTTTTGAGGTTATAACATAGTATTAAGCACGGAACTGTCAAAAAAGTAATCTTCATTAATCAATGATCTGCTTCGTAATAAGAATTTGTGTGAAAAGATTACAAGTTTATTGCCACTAGTGTTAATTTCACCTGGAAACTGTAGGAAATTTGCAATAATGTAAGTAGAGGCACACTTTGTTCTAGTCAGCAGCCAATGTCAAGAAAAGAAAGCAATTAAAGTTTTTATAAAATAAGGTTTGGGAAAAAAAGGTTTGGAAGAGGATGTGGGTGTGCAAGTGATTATATCATTTTTAGTTCAACAGTTCCATTAGCATGTATGTGCACACAGACTTTGAATCACTCTAAGCTTGCAAAACAGTGAATTGTGTGTTACCACTGCTTCCCACCAATGATCTGTGCTTCTCTTGAACTAAAGGCCAGTGGTAAGTCACAGCATTAAAGACTGAACCAACAAAACCAGATCACATGTGACGGCAGGAAAAATGAAGATAGTGCTCTCTGTCCCTCTGTGAGACCTGTCTCAGGCACATGTGTTTTTATTTACTGACGATCTTCAGACAGACCTCTGGGTCTTGGGGTCATCAATCAAATGTCTTTCAATCCAAACAGAAAAGCAGATGAGAGACAAAGGGAGGAGACAGAGGGGGTGGCGGAAGGAGGGACTGGGAGTTGACCTGGGTCCAAAACCCTCGATAAATCAGGACCAAACAATAACAAGCGCAGCTTAATGTGGCCGGGATAATTCATCAACTCAGCACGAGCTGAGACCGGCCTGCTCAAGCCACTGTGGGAAGATGGGATGTTGCTTATCTGAAAGATGAACTGAGTTCAGTGTATGTGTTTGTATGTGTGTGGGCACGCATAAAATACAAACTCTCTTCAAAAAGCACCTTAGTTTTTTACTCAAGTGCTCTTTAAAAGAATCAAATAAGTAGATGAAGTGACACTGGCCATAACGTTGACTCAGATCTTACTTTGGACTCCATTTGGTTTCTAAGTCAACTTAATTTCATTCGCATTATTATTATTAATTTTTATTTTTTTATCTGGACAACAGCAAAATTATATTTATTAAAATGAATCATTGTTTTTCTTTGTTTCATTATTGCTTTTATGATTATTCTACTCCTTTTATGTAAAGCACTTTGAATTACCACCGTGTATGAAATGTGCTATATAAATAAACTTGCCTTGCCTAAAATATGAATTACTGTACATCTGATTATTATTATTATTACTTTTTTTAGTGAAGAATTTACAGAGATATATTTCACTGTGGTATAAAAATATACAGCAGTGGAACATCTGTCTTTTTTCCCTATTTATGCACATACCCTATTTAGTATTAAACAAAGATCATAGAATCCAACAAAAGCAACATTAAAACACATTTTATACTTAATATTAAGAAAAGTACATCATGCACAAGTAATATGGCAAGTAAAAATGAACTTTAAATATTAAATATAAGATATAAGTCTATAGTACTTTAATACTATAGTATTAAATGTTACGTTTAATTTAATTTGTTACTTCATGTTTATAACTATTTATCGGAATCTTAAAGGAATGTAATGGATTGTGCACAACAGGATTTTCAGGGAAGGTTTTTTCAGGGAGAGTTTAAATTTACCTAGCAAATATGATGCCGAAGGCTTTTTAGGGTTAAATTAAAAGCAGCAGATTTCTGATATTCATGCCACACATACACCATATTTCACACTGCAGGTAAAGTGGTCTCCAGAGAGTCATGACAGGGTGGGATTGAAGGTCTATCAGTTTGTAGACAGGGAGTGAGCAATCAATAGAGACCCATTACGGAGAGGTGTGTGTGAATAAACTCAGTGCAGGGAAAGTGCTTATTTGAGTCCACATCAATATTTTTCATCCTTTCTCAATATCCTGTTCTTTCTCTCTCTCTCTTTCTCTCTATCGTCCTCTGTTTAGTTTTCCTCACATGACAGTCCTATTTCCCTTCCTTTTTAATTCACCTCTCTTTTTATGCCTCCTCCATGTTCTTTTCTTGCTTATACACCTGTGGATTCTTCTTTAAATGGAATTTCACACTAACTTCAGTGAGCCTAAGAAATTATGACTATTTAAAAAAAAAAAGTCATAACCTCTCTTTTGGTTTTAGGTAAAACAGTTTCATATCCAAACTCTGTCATGTTCCCCGTGAGCTCAATCTGTTAAAGATAATACTGTGCTACTGTGAAGTGGAGATAACCTTTGACCTTTGATCTGTGGCTCACTGGTATCTGAGCCTCATAGTGATCATATCAGCTTTTTGGGTCATTTTGCACAATTTGTTGCTTTTTGTTCTGCATACCCCTGAGGCTTATCCAATCACTTTTATAACCTCTTAACAAAGTATATATTACATTTCATTTGCAATCCCACCCCTTAGTATTATATTTGGGTCTGTAAATATGGCTAATTATTCATCTGTTTTATTGTCCTCCAGGTGAAAACCACAAGCCTGATGCCTTACAGACATAACAGGCAATCCTAAACAAGCTGTCAGCACACACAGAGACAAGAAATGGAAAGAAGACAGCAGCCAGTAAAAGGGAGACTGGCTGGATATTTACCGGTGAGAGATGTGGATGTGGATGCTTATGCTGACATTTACAGCACAATGTGAGATTGTGCATCATCCATGGAAGGACTGTTCAAGATATTCACCAAATACTGCCGCATTCTCCATTTATAAGGCACTCTTGGAAATTTCCTCTATTACAATTTTTACAACCTCTAAAATGTGGCAACGAAACAATCAGTCTCAGTCTGCAGCAGAACAAGAGCAACAAACAAGAAACTTAAATAAAACTGAACCTTTTTCCCTTAAAGCAAACAAAGTGGTTTTGGAAAGTCTGATATTTGTTTGATCTGATTCTAACATCAGTGGTTTATGATGCCTTTACTCGGTTGCAAAACACTTTATGACCAGACTGAATTTGAAATCACGCTTTGCTGTCTTAAGACAGTAAATAAACTGAACAAAGCTCTTTCTATGGAGATTTAAACAGCAAGACTAAATACCCAGATTTGATCTGTTGACCATATCCAATTTTTTATCCCATCTGTTTGCAATCACTAAGACCATCTAATTATGTTTACAATATGGCACTACACAGCCCAAATAGATCTCTGCTTTTAATACGCAATGCAGAGTCAGGAACCAAGAACTGATTCTTATGTATAAGTGTTCCTTTTAGTTTCCAAAATTAAATAAATAAATAAAATAAAACACTGAAACTGAACAGTATTTGTTTATATCAGTTGTGAACACACACTACTAATAGTCACTAGCCTTATAAGCTTTTTTTTTTTTACAAATTCCCCATACCTTACATATTTTGAATATATATTTTGTCTAATTTGTTAAAGTTGTCATTTATAGTGCCTCAGTGTGAAACACTTATGCACAGTGTTGAGGGCACAAGCAGCGCAATTTTTTCCTCCTATCCAAACGGCAGAAGCTGTGCTACGCCGACCAATGGCCGCACCTCGTGCCGAAGCTCACCTGAGGGGCGGGGGGCCTATAAAGGGGCAGCTTTGCTCCAGGACTTCAGATTTCTTCTCCTTCAGTGACGTGCATCTTTGCTGTCTCTGAGTCAAGCCTTACGCTGTTGAATACGCCACTGCAGCTGGACGATTCCCTTGCCGCCATCCGGCATCTAAAGAGCAATTTCTACTAAGCTTGAGGACGCCCTTGCAGCTGGATAGTTCCCCTGCCGGCATCCGGCGAGAGAGAAAGCCTTCTAAAAGCAGGTAAGACTAATTTATTGTTACCCCGCTCCTGTTTCCAGTCTCTCACAGAGTTCGGGGACCGAAACAGTACAGCTATGGGTTCGTCTTTGTTCTGCTGGATTTTATGCAGGAGTAAATAAGCACTTTTCGAGTGGCTTATCCTCCTTGGCTGCCAGAGCAAAATTAATAATTAAGCAATCGGTTTGAGGGCACGCACGCCAGCACAGCTCTCGCGTTCCCCCCCTTCTTGACAGCTCTTTTACTCGGGACCATTAACCCTCTCTACCCCGTCAGGGCATTAAGAACCTAAATTGGGTGGTCGACGTCCTTAAACGCTCTGACCAGTTTTAGTCTGCTTCGACGTCCGCTCCAAGGGGCTACCGGTCTTGAAGCTAAGGATTTCCAATGGCTTGTAGATGGGTTAAAACTTTCAGTTTGTTTTGGCCACTGCGCGCCCAAACAGCGAGCTCAGGCTCTCGAGCCTTAAAGTGCTTTACCGGCCCACTATGTTTGGCTATGAACACTCAAACTGCGAGTCTGGGCACACAACCCCATTGCATGTGCAAGCAGCGACCTCAGGCGCGAGCCTTTGGTCATGTAACCTTATTGCTGTGTCTGGCCGCACACATGCCCAGACCGCTTTAAGCACTAGGACGATATGAATGCATATATATGGGGCATTTTCCTCTGCATGCTTATGTGACTGTGCACCCAGGCTTTGCCTGGGCTCCCTCTCAAGCTTTATCGTCCCTCACATACAGCGCGGCGGGATTGAAGTTCCCATAGCGTCTTATCAGACACAGTACGAGTGGAGTGTCTAAAGGGAATGTACAGGTTACTTCCGTAACCCAGGTTCCCTGAGACACAGGAACAAGTAATGCGTTCTATGCCGCATTGTATTTACCCGTTGCTTCAGTCGAAGTAACCTGAAGTCCTGACGCGAACCTGCCCCTCAGGCGAGCTTTGGCAGGAGCTGCAGGATATCCTTCAATTGGTTAGTTAGGAGGAAAAAGAAGTTTTTCCCATAGCATCTTATCAGATGCAGTACTTGTTCCCGTGTCTCAGGGAACCTGGGTTATGGAATTAACCTGTACTTTACTTTGTTTCCCATTTATTGACTGGGAGCTCTCCTGTTGCCATGTTGAGAGAAATCCGAAGTAAGTTTAGAGGCATTGTGCATGCTGTAAGTTCATGATGTTACTATAGTTCTAGACAAAAAAAAGATTCAGCATAACTAATGTTAAAAACCTGGAAACAGCGTGACATAGTCCCCCCTCTAAGAAGCGGCTTCCAGATGCTAGAAATAACAACCACAACAACAACAAAAAAGTCCTGGGAGTGAAGCAGACGGCGGAACAGCCCACCTGGGCTTGCCAGGCGATGTGCTCTCTTGAGCCGACACAACAGTTAATTGGCCCTCCAAGGCAGTGGCAGTTTTAGGCACGGGCAGACAGGTATATGGTATATAACTGGGATGGACTGGGTAGAACACGGCTCCTCATGCCGTGTAACGGGAACAGAACCAGATACAGACTGGCTGGGAATCGTGAGGGCCTTCGACAGCTTGTCAGACTGTGCAACTGGGACAGACTGAGTAACACACGGCTCCTTGTACGTGTAACGGGAGTGGGATCCCTTATTTGCGGGTTTGGAACCGCAAGGACCTTCAGCAGCTCGTCAGGGTGCATAACCGGGACAGACTGGACTGAACATGGCACTGACAGTGTTAAACACAGCCCCTGTCGCCGTGAAACAGGACTTAAACCCCTTTTTTGCGGTTTGAGAACCGCAGGGGTTTTAGATGGTGCTGGCAACCCCGAGGCTGGATAGGCGTCTGCTTTCTCGGCCGCCATCTTGAGTGTGCGTGCACCCATCTCCATGATTCTTCTCCCCTCCTCCGGGGAAAGGATTGCTGGAGGTGGAAAGTACCACAGTCCGAACCGCGAAAACTCGCACTCATGCTTCCTTGTGAGCAGGGAGAACACAGAGCCAAGAACTAAGGTACAGTACAAACTGGACATTTATTAAAACAAGAAAACAAGGAAAGAGCAACGAGCTTCGCAGAGCTGGACAAAACACATGTAACTTTATCGACGGACAACTGCGGGCACTGAACAAGACACTGTTTAAATACTAGACACAATCAAGGGATAATGGGGAACACCTGGACACACATACGGCTGGCAAGGAGTGAACATTGATTACAAGGGCGGGGTTACAGATGATTAGGACAGCACAAGGGAGACAGAAGGTAAACATAAACACAGGCACATGGACACATAAAGACACAAACACAAGGCAAAGCCTACAGCATGACACAATGGAACAAGCCTCCCGGTTTCCATCCAAAATATCTTAAATTGTGTTTCGAAGACAAACAAAGCTTTAATGGGCTGCCAATTCGTATGCCTTTGTACAAATGACATACACTTTCACTGGGGTTTAGACCAACCATATAAAATTGTTCAAACAGAACGGATTAGTATGAATTAACAACCTCGTAAAATACATACAAACTGGTCGTAAGACCATAAAAAATGCAATAAAAGTCTACAGATTCCACAGATCAGAGAACTATTTATCAAGTACGTATTTTACGTATTTTATTTACAACTAAATCTGAAGCAGTCAAATCAGACTTGGAAAAAATCAGATGTCATCTGTCATTTGCTGTTCATATAGAACACATACAACAAAGATCCAATATGAGCCAGACTCTGTGATAAATGAACAATAAATGAATCAGAATTTCTACAGATATAACTAAATAACACATTTTTTCTTTTCAACAGATGTAAGCCGTCCTTTCACCATTATAAGAGGGATGAAAATTGGTGTTGTGAAGACACAGGACTGTTGTAGTGTCCGGGAAATGCCTTTAGCAGTTGTTACGAAATAGCATGGAGGTGCCAAAATTGCTCTATACCACAGTCTAAAATAAAAATCAAATCTGGAAAAAGCAATGAAAACCAAAAAGCGTCTCTGGCCAATCAAACAAGGCTTTGCAGCGCACAGTCTCCACAGCGCTCGGATAATCACTTAACTGCCTCCCTACCCACAGTCCTTCAGTTGTGGGCTCTCTGCTAGAGTGATTAGGTTTCTATGGGTTTGGCACGATACCAGGGGAATATTCACAATAAGAGCAGTGTGCTACAGACAGAGTGCTCTTCCCAGTGTTCTAAGCTTACAGAGAGACAGAGGAACAACATGAACACATACAAAGAGGCAAAAGATGAGAGCAAAGAGGGTGAAGAATAGAGAAGGACAAAGACACATTGAGGACAGATAACAGAGATACAAACAGCGGTCGAGCAGCAGAGAAATCAGGCACGACATCACAGATTGAGAAAAAGCTTACTAAAGCTATTTAAAGGGATAGTTCATCGAAAAATAAATCATGTCATTCCTAACCTATACTGTAGGAATTTCACAAAGGCATGAAACGAGAAGCTTTCATTCTTTGAAAAGGATGCAAAAGCACAAAGTAATAATTATATAGAGTATTTCCCTTTAAGTGCAACTAACTGGACATTTTCAAATTGCCGTGATATAGTAAATACAGCAACAAAACATAAAGTTGATTCATGTTCATCTATTTGAGATAAAACGGATTGCACTTTTAGCACCACTCACTTTGTGAAAATGTCCAATTGGCAACAGAAATCTCTTTAAAATTGCTTTTTTAACTTAACAGCTGTCAGTTTGAACAGCCCTTAAGAAAGACTGGAAATAAGTCAAAAACTTAACTTGTGTGTACTGCAGGAGTATTCAAAGTTCCAAAGGTTCCGTTCTCTATATTTCTTTTCTAAGTAGAGGTCCAGAAAATACTTATATTTACAGTATCTATGTATGGAACTTTCCCATGAAGTCTGGATATTTTTATGTTTTTCAAAAACAATCAATGCACTCGACAATCAAAATGCTGTCCTCATAAGCAGAAAGCAAAGTTAACTAATATTAATATTTCTTAGTTGTATTTCCTTTGCTACCCACAAAAAAACATTTCCAATTAACATTATTTGTTACGAAATTATCTTAACATGCTGATAAATAATACTAATTTGTAAAAAAAAAGATTTAGTTCACCCAAAAATAAATATTAGGCTGTGTTTATGTGACTTTTTTATTAAAAAAGTTATGTTAAAAACTGTCCAGACCCCTTCAATCCTTTCCATTGGACTAAGCGGGTGTTCAGTTTGGCAGACGTTAAAGTACATGCATCTGCAAAAAAATGTCAATCACATGGCTTTGGGGGGTAAATAAAGGCCTCCTGTAGCGAATCCATGCATTTTTGTAAGATGAATATCCATATTTAAAATGCAATAAACACTTTTTTTTTTACTTCTGCTGACTGCAGTATGTGGAAGATCTAGTGCGCTGTGTGATTAGTGACAAGCACTGGGAGAGAACAAAACAAAAACCTGGAATTATGAATTATCAAGCACCAAGTGAGGATTTGTAGAAAAAATATCAGAGGATTTCGATATAAGCCAAGAGGAGGCCGGTTTTCCTTTGCTAAAGAAAACTTTGTTGCCTTACGTCATCCACCTACTGTACATGTCTCCTGCCTACTATAGGTAGCCGAAGTGAGAGAAATGTTTTTATTACGTTTGAAATATGGATATTTATCTTTCAAAAATGCATGGATTCGCTACAGGAAGCCTTTATTCACCCCCTGGAGCTGACATTTTATCATGTTTGCATGCATTTTATTTAACATGTTTTGGACTGTTAAAGTGAAAACACCCACCAACTACAATGATAGAGCTTAGAAGTGCTAGGGCAATTAATATAGCTTTAATTGTATTTGTCTGAAAGAAAAAAGGATTGGTACCACTGATTTGACGTTAAAATGATTACCACTTTAAAATGTAGAAACAGTAAAATTGTGCTACTGTTTTTATGTTTGGCAGACCGGCTGGAACCACACTAGATCTACAACATGATTACAACCCGATATTTGAGAGTGCCTGGTGTACTGTATGTCCATATGAAAGAATCTGTGCTAATGAAGAACTCATAAATCTACAAGCTGACAGTTTTCATTCACAACTGAATGAACTGGGCAGCGTAATGAGTTAGTTAGGACTAAAGTCTTCACTCTTTGACTTACGTATATACAACTCTTTAATACACACAATGACCTACCTAGGAAGTGAACACTTGAAAGCAGTATAAAATGTTCATTTAATTAAGGAATTAGAAGCAATAAAGACTGTGGCTTTAAGAGCATACAGTGGATCTGTGCTGCACAAGAGAGAGAGTGTGTGTGTGTGTGTGTGTGTTGCTACAGGGAGAGTCTTGCTGCTCAGGAATGGCAAAGAAATGTGTTTACATTTGCTGCTGCCAAGATCCTGTCAGGAGCTGATCCAGAACTCCACAGAGCAGCAGCAAACTATACTACGCACTATATTACAGTTACACTGCAGTGTAATACACTATACACAATGCACTGCACTACATAATGTTATATTATTCTAGACTCCTTCCTGGACACTACATTACACCACAATGTACTACACAACAGCTCCTTCCTGCACATTACAGTACACAATAGCTCATACCACTGCACTATAAACTGGAGTACATTACACCTCCCCCCATGCACACTACTATGTCACACACACTATACTGTACACCAAATAATTCCACAGGTTTTTTTTTCAAAAACATTCCTGTGGTGACACTTCTGCAAAATAAAATTACGTTGCTTCTTGGATGTTTCACATTCAAATTTCAAAACATAAACATTAATTTGGCAACATTTTACTGTATGTTAGATGTTGCATGTATTATTGTCCTGTAAGAGGTAAATAAATTCTTATCTTTGGCTGAACAATCCCTTTAAACTAAACAATGGTTATTCAAATTATCCTATACTACTTTACACCTATCTTCATTATTATGTTTCACTGAAATTCCCTGTGTTAATAAGAATATCTTTATCTTAGCATCAAAACTTTATTTATTTTTTGGCTGTGTATTATTACAATTATTAATATTCACAGTCTGGAAATGGATACCAGTCAAACATATGTATGTAACAGAGCATTAAACAGACAATGCTCCAGCATTTGTCTTGGATGCAGGCCTAGGCCTAGCAAAACACCACAACAACATTTACTGCCATTAAACAACAATCACAAGCTGGCAAGTAAAAATCTTTAAGTAATGTTATAGCACTTCTAAAAACACACACAAAATTATACAAACTTGTCTGGCAGACGGCAGAAAGTTTATTTGTGGAGTTCCCACAAGCGCTGAGCTGGCTGTTAGACTGAAATTGTGTACTGAATCATAGCCAAACCTTCACATCTGATTTTAACAGACCACAGATCGCATCTGACAGCTCACATGATCAGAGAAGAAGACCACGCTCAAAGAGTGAAGACATAGGAAGTCAATGTTAAACGGATGTTTATGATTCCCGTTCACTTATCCTGTAAACCACAATGTTTGATTTTTGTTGACATTTACTGAGTTTAAAAGGCTTGTTGTGAGGTCTGTTCGAAATTATTCAATTTTGACTAAATTGAAGAGCTCTGCAGATAAACCAAAACACTGAAATGCGTGTATTGTACTGATGGGTCCAGCGAGGGCTAGTTCTATTAAAGTAAACGGGTAAATCTCTACCCTAAATATATATGCGAGACATAGAATACTGCTTACTGCGTATTTCTTATGCTATGTTTTGGTACATTTGACTTTTATTTCCTTACACTAAAATCTATTTAATTATTATTTTTTTCTTAAATATATAATTAGTGGCCATAGAATACATAACTTCAAAGACTGATGTTCACAGCAAAATTCACTCTTAGTTCATAAAATATCTTTGTTCAATGAAAGTATTTGTGCTGTTCCAAATGTGTGTTTCTTCTTTGTGTTCTTTCTTCACATTACAAAGAAGAAACAGTAGCCAAACAGATTTGGAATGACTTGAGGTGGCGTAAATGAGAGAATTCTTATTTTTAGGAGACAGAATAATGACAGAAATTCATTTTAGGGTGAACTATCCCTTTAATGCAAGTCGGCAGCACTTTTAGTACTTTCCCTTTAAGGCTTGCACACATCTAAAGCTGTTGTACTTGCTGGGATGATAACACGTGACATATATTCGAGTTACAACTTGGACCAGTGACAGGTGTACCACGTAACCGCTGCAAGGTTAATTTTGGTGTTACTTAGGTGCTACAGTACCTCTGAGTCCAACAATGAGTAAAATGTTGCATGTTTTCATCTTGGAAATTACGGTAATTACGACATAGCGTGAACGCAGTATCATATACAGGTTGCGTACTTGTTTTCTTTCAGCTGTTTACTTTAATTTTGCACATAACGAACTAAAACCCAGGTGAAGTTTGACAGGATTTAACTGTGAATGTTTCCAACACAGTCTCACAACCAATTCATACTTATTTGTACAAGTTGACACATTTGCTAATTCATATAAATTCATACGACCTCACTCATACTATTTTGTACGATTTGTTTAAATACCATTGACGGATAGGCTTAGGGGCAGGGGTTAGGTGTAGGTCATTCATACAAATGTATAAGAATTGGCAACTTGTAAAATACGTACGATTTAGAAAAATCGAGGTCATAAAAATTTGTTCGAATTAGCCCTCTCGTAAAATATGTACGAATTGCTGTGAGATTAGGCTTGACATTTCAGGAGTATGCGCTCAGTAAAAGCACAAGACGGCCAGGAGTGCCGTCCCCTAACCCCACTTTCGACTTGCGGCCCGATTCCCTAAATCGACGAACCACGGGACATGACACTTACCACCAAGTTAACACTGATGTGACTGTATGTGGCGCTGTGCAGTGTATTGAGACAGGGGCGGCAGAACTGAAATTGATAGAAAGTGAGATTCGTCTAATAGCAACGAAAGGAATTCTATAATAATTAAAATAATAATAGTGGTTCCACTCATCTCAAAGGTACATTGACCAATGTTTGACATGCCTTCAATCAGTTTTACGCTTAAAGAACATCCAGAGGTTTCAGCACTTTCTGCCACACAACACAAAGCATCACCACATTTGACAGCAATAACAGCTGAAGGTTTCTGTGAGTAAGTCTTTATCGGTAGTCTATATCCTGACAATGGAATGTTCATCTATTCTGCTCAGGCAGATTGCTCAAGCTGGATAAAGCAGGCTGAGGACCAGTGACTGTGAAAAGACATTTCTCACATAGACCGTCCGAAGGTCTGGGCGTTGTGTTTTACTCTCACAGAAAAGCATCTCTTAATTACTGTATGCTTTTGTCACCAGTGATCCAATGCCCTAATGCCATTCACCATTCCCCAAAACATTCAATGTTAGTTTCATTACAACCTTTCCTTCCAGATTATTCCATTATTGAATAGTGATAATTTATTCATCAGTATGCACTTTCAAACTCAGTATGACAGTACAATTTAAGCATCGCACCTATGTAGTTGTCAATTCCAAATATTGGCTGTGTAAAAGAATCAAAGAACACTAATTGAAAGTATTCATCAAAGCTGCAACAAGCATCCTGACATTTTACTCAATATCTGTAAATTTTATTGTGAACAAAAATGTGCATTGAGCTGACATAAAAAGTTCCAAATCAATAACATGATAAGATGGATTTTGGGGGAATTTCCAGGCTGCATTCCTCCCACTGATCAAACAAATTGGGATATTACTGCTTGTGTGTCTCTTGTTCATGTGTGCCGGAAAACAAGTGACTTTAGTTTGTTCCAGCTGTCGCAGCTGGTTAAGCATTGGGCTGATGCAACGATACTGAAAATTAGCCATCAACAAGGATCATATTAATCGTCCTGCAGAAGAGCAGATAAACATGGAGCACTAGCTTCATTACATCATTACACTGACTTTATGACTGCAAACCCCAGAAGTCTCATTGCAAACCCTTCTCTGTCTTGTTTCTATGTTGTATCTTTCTTTTCTGTTTCTCTTTCCATCTTCAGTGACAGGATTACTCACTCTGTTCATGGGCTTATGTGACCTTTAACCTTACTTCCCTACTCACTGGCGATTTTGTTTCCTGTTTATCGTGCTAGACCGAATCTGGGTTGGTACCTTTCCTCTGTCCCTCTCCCTTTTTTACAATCTTCAAAAGAGCCTCCATCAAGACAAAATGGATTAACAAAGCAGAAGAATAGTGTGAAACAGCTCCAGCTTTAAGCATTAAGCATTACATATTAATAGCTCCACTTCTTCCAGCTGCTCTCACTAAATACACGCACATCTTTGATCATACCAACCCTTTACCCTGAAATGAACCCCATTTATTTTTTAACAGCTCAATCCCTGTCTCTTTCTGCACTGGAGTGTGGGAAATTGCATAAGACTTGTCTGTGGCTATTCCTAATGACTGGCTATGGGAAAAACACTATATTGCAAAGGTGTAATTGCTAAATCTAAATGTGAAATTTAACATGAACGTTTTAAGCAGATCTCAGTGTTTACTCAATACTGAAAGTGGACCACAATTGAAGTGAATTGAATTTGATTCCTCAGTGACTTTACAATTAACCATTATATATACTGTATACACACACACATATATATATATATATTAAAGTGTCCCCCTGCTTAAGCCAGTACATGTCCAGGCCCATCAGATGTTTGCTAGAGAGCATTTGGATGATCCAGAAAAGTATTGGAAAAATGTAATATGGTCAGATGAAACCAAAATATAAATTTTTGGTAAAAACTCAACTTGTCGTGTTACCCCGGTAACTTATGCCGGTAAATTAGCCTGGTCTGCAGAACATTCATGGTCACAAATAAAAAAAACCCTATTCGATTTGTTTGTTTGTTCTTGAATTTCCCCTTGGGGATCAATATAGTTTCTATAATCTATCTATCTATCTATCTATCTATCTATCTATCTATCTATCTATCTATCTATCTATCTATCTATCTATCTA
>JAUCMT010000021.1:2875068-2896890 GCA_032357475.1 Enteromius thamalakanensis
GCTCGTGCAGCATCGCTATGACAACCAGGTACAACTTTTACACAGTGGAAAACCAAACAGAGCCGAGTCGAGCCGAGTCGAGGCGAGCCGAGACGAGCTGGTACTATGTAGTGGAAAAGCGCCATAATAAAGCTCAGTTTCTCCATCACTACTCGACAGAGACTGAACTCGTGTTCATAATAAACTGATTCATGCGCGGGAGCGCTTTTACTTTAAAGATATTAACCTTCATTACGAGCTGTATCCATTTAAACACTTTAATGGTTAAAAGCACTCACCTTTCTTCATCTGAATCACGCGCACAGGAGCAGTCACATCAGCAGAGCAAAATAAAAGTCTTTTTTCGCCAAAACTATAGAATTGACTTTAGCCTTATATCTAAATGTTAGCAACTGTAACTGTTGTAAAGTCATGATAAATTATAGAGCATTTGTTTGTTAAAACTGATGTAGAAGAGTATCAGAAACTTTATTATATATTTTGTAAAGTCACTATATGTTAGAGCATTTGTTAAACGTCTGTTTCTTCAAATTACAGGATTGAAAAGAACTTTTTTTTTTAATTATAAAGAAGTTGTTAATCAAAATTAAATGTGTATCAATGTATCGATTCAATTTAGCTACTGAAATATTTCTATTTCAGTATCAGAAATATTATTTTTATTATTATTTCTATATTGTATTTGAGCCAATTATTTTTGCTTTGGTTAATATATAGTTGTACTTAAGCCTGGTTTTCACTTTGTCTATTTGTGTTACTAAACAATACAATATTACTCAACTGTAAATATGATCTATATGTATACAGTACAGTCCAAAAGTCTTAGGCCACTAGTATTTCCCCAATAACAAAAAAGATAAAAAGTGGTTTTAAGTGGGCTATTTCTATGTTTTGCGTAGCGTGTCATTTGAAAATATCCAAGCATTATTTTAGTCATTAATTGTAATAATGCAGTGAGATTATTGTCTCAACAGCCAGTGCTCCACACAGAGATCTGATCTGATCATCATCAGTCTGTCTGTAATGACAAAACATAGTTTTTATATATTATCCAACTTTATTGCTTTTCTCATTTGTAAATATTTTCTCGTTGTGTAAATAAAACACTTACACAGATCTGTTCTGGTTTTACTTCTCACCTAGTGTGTTATATTTCATCCAAATGTGCATTTCAGCAAGTCAGGAGGCAGAGGCTGTAGAGAAAGAGGGAAATGTTGAGGCACAAGCATCAGAAACAATGCAGGATGAAGCAAGCCAGGAGGAGACAGAAGCCAGAGAGGGGTTTTTCCTCACACTTACTAGGATTAAACACCCGACTGATCCTGCCCATGTCCTAAAATTCAATATCAAGTACGATGAGACGTTCTTTCAAATGTGTGGTAACATTGGACCCTGCCAACCAGTACTATCGTTTCCAAAAAATGAAGAGGGACGGTCCTTTCAGAAGAAGTGGTACGAAAATAACCCATGGCTAGAATATTCTCCTAGTACTGATGCCATGTTTTGTTTCAGTTGCCGTGTTTTTATGAATGATGGCCAATACAAGAGTCACACAAACTGGAAAACTGCAGGGTTAAATCACTGGAGGAAGGCTTTAGAAAAAATTAAAGAGCTCAGAGTCTCACATGTGTGGTATGGTGAGGTGGAACTTATTCAAAACAAAATTATTGAAGGCAGCTTTTGAAGTAGCTGATCATGAGTTGCAAGCTGCAAAAGACAAAGAGAGGGAGAGGAACCAAGAAGTGCTGTCTCGTTTGATTGACATCACACTTGTCCTGGCAAGACAGGGTATGTCTTTTAGGGGAGATGATGAGACTTCACTAAGCCAAAATCAAGGTAATTTCTTAGAGTTAGTGCAGTTGTTCAGTAAGTATGACAGCGTTATTAAATTACACCTTGATGCCATAAGAGAGAAGCAGGAAACACAAAAAATACCTCTTGTCTCGCTCCTCTCCAACAGAATACAGAATGACTTGATCAAAGCTTTGGCCATATATGTAAAACGTGTCATCAAAAAAGAAATTGAAGAGAGCAAAATCTTTTCTATACTTATGGATGAAACAACAGATGTGTCCCACACTGAACAGGTTTCCTTTGTTGTAAGATATGTCCACAACATGAAAATAAAGGAAAGATTCATTCAGGTGTGCAACATGATTTCAACAAGTGACGATGCTCTTAAAAACCTTGTGATGACTCTACTGGAAGAAAATGACCTGGAAATAGAAAACATCCGGGGTCAAGGTTATGATGGGGCTGCAAACATGAGTGGGTGCTATAAAGGACTGCAGTCCAGAATCCTAAAACAAATTCCAAAGGCTTTATATGTGCACTGTTAGGCACACTGCCTAAATCTGGTATTGGTGGAAAGTGCAGTCTAACATCTGTTTTGCTAACTTTTTTATTTAGTGGAAAAACTTTACACAATGGCCAACTCATCAAAATGGCACTCTGCATTCATTGAAATGCAGAAAAGGAAGCACCCCGATCAACGTCCACTGGAGCTACAGAAATTGTCAGATACTCGTTGGGCCTGTAGAGAACGAGCACTTAAAACTTTGGTGAAGGTCCTCCCATGTGTCATGCAGTTTCTTGAGGAAATGATTCAGCAAGATCCCCCAGACTCCTCAGCTGGTGATGCAATGATCCTTCTAAAAAGCATCAATTTTGAGTTCTTCTTGTGTCTGCAGATCACCTGTCCAGTCTTCCAGGTAACTGCTGTTGCATCTGATGCATTGCAGCAGAAAGACATGGATCTAGCTGCAGCATACAGCATTGTTGATGGTGTTTTAAAGAGGCTGGCCTACAGCAGAACAGAAGAAGAGTTTGAGAACATTTATAAACAGGCTACAGAGACAGCTGCATCAGTGGGCCTCGATACTCCATCTGAGGTGCCTGGACAAGCTAGGAAGAGAAAAGTGCCAGAAAAGTTCAAGTTTGCTGCCACATCAGCTAAAACTGACCATCCTTTAAGAACTTTGCAGGACTACTACAGTGTTAAAGTGTATTTCGTTTTTTGGATACAATGATTCAAGAGCTTCAGAGACGTTTTAAGGGAGGATAGTTCTACATGGGAGATCTTGCATGCCCTTCATTGCCTGACAGTGCCAGAGAACAGGAAAACAGCAAGCATTCCAATGGCAGCACTCCAAGCTGTGAAGAAACTCTGGCAGTTTTACAACATTGTAGAGGAAGACAAATTGCAGACTGAACTGAAGGTCATTCATACTTCATACTCGTGCCCACTACCAGTTAATGTGTCATCTATTCTTTCAGTGATCAAGGAAAACAATGCACGTCTAGTTTTTCCCAACATGACAGAGCTGCTAAAGACATATGGCACACTTCCAGTTTCAACAGCAACTGTGGAACGTTCCTTCTCAAAACTGAAGCTGGTAAAAAACAAACTTCCCAGCCTTTGCAAAGAGCAAAGATTGTCAGAGCTACTTCTGTTGGCCATTGAGAAAGATATACCAATCAACGTCAGTGATGTCACAGACATTTTTAGGGACATGACCAACAGGAAATTGCTGTTATAAAACACATACAACAGGTATTAGTAAGAATAATGCTCCATCTGCCAACAGAATAAATAAACACACACATACGTTTTTTGTTTTTTTTTGGCATAAAATCAATCAAAATCCAACTTATTACAGAGTCATAATGCAATATAAGAAATTGTGTTACAAATGTTGTATACTGCAGACACAAGGAAGCAACACATACCTCTGTCTACAGTATATAGATTTTCCTGTCCAACTCTTACCGCTGCCATGGCCACCCTCATCCTTACCATTATTAATGTTTCATTCCCAGGTTTAAAAACCTTTTTTTAATTTGGTATCTTCTTTTCTTTACCTGTAGCTCTTGGCTCTCTTATTTTTTCCAGCAGTCAGCCTTGGCAGCAACTACAGCAGGTCAGTCAAAGTGAGTTCCACATATTGTCAGTAATCTTTACACCTTGTCATGGTCACATAACAAATGTTTAATCAGCTAATGTATGTTCATGTTTGTTTGTTTTTCTATACTCTGCAGTATCAACAGCACATCCCCAGCAACCCTCAAAATGAGCTGCTCCCTGTAAGGTATGTGAGCCCAAAGTGTTTTGAAGCATGTTGTCTACAATCTTACAATACAATTGTGTGTTTAACAGAGAGAATAACAATTTAATACACAACAATTTCTAATCAAAATGAATAGGTCCAAAGAAAATATTTGTAATCTTTTAAACATTAAAATGGTCTTTTATGTTCTGTTTCTTTCTCAAAACTGCTTCACAGCATTGGCAGCTCGAAGCCTCTGTAATAATATGTATATCAGCAGGGAATGTGTCACAATATACAGTACAGTATTGCTGTACTGATGTTTTGAGCACAGCCCTATTGAAGGAGCCCCTTTTGTGTTGATAAAAATACGACTAATTCTGTTGTTTGAGTCCTGAACTAAACATAAATGCAATTAAAACTATGAATAATGCATTATATGTCTTAATCATGACATTGTTACTTGTTACGTAAGTAACCGGATGCCTACAATGAGGTGATGGACCCGAGGGGCTCTTTAATGCCCTTTTTATACTTTGAGCACCTGCCTCTTTAAAGGTCTCTGCACGGCCCTGCTGCTATGATGTGCTTAGGCTTACAATGCCTGAGGAAGGAGGAAATCAGTTAGTCAGGAAGCAATAATGATAATAATAAAACACACACACACCTTTTACATACTCACTCCTTATACTAGGTGATATCAATTTAGATGATATCTAGCTGAGATGAGATCTATTCCCTCAAGGACAGGCCTCCCTTTATTAATTTCCCTTTGTTAATAACTATATTTTATATTTTATTTTCACCTGCTGCCAGGTTCTTTTTTCTTCTCTTAAGTTGCTGCTGCGTGAAAGAAATTACTGTTATTCACACAGAAACTCTGCAATGTATTGTGACCCACATTCAATGTGGATAAAGTATTTAAATAGTGTACACCAATACTTACGCACTGAGACGATCAACAATTTCCTGCCAACCTTTCTCTCTTGCTATATTACTTATTGCCGCTGTATTTCTTTGTTTGGTGATTACATGTTGAAATTCTTCATACGTCTCTAATAGCAAAAGCTGTTCCGTTGCCGTGAACATCGCTGCTCTTTCTTTCCCTTTCGTTGCCATGGTAGCCCACAGTAAATCGATTGACCCATGCTCGACTTTTCAGGGCTTTTAAACAATGGCGTGCACGCGCAGTTATCTAGACTATTTAAACCTGACTCAAATTAGTAAGATCACATGATCCTCAACTTTCAGTTATGTAACTGAAACAGATGTGCGGATGTTTAGGTCGGCTCATTCAAGTCAGGTCTTGGACTTTAATCCCCGCTTTCAAGCAGCTTTTATGAAACACCCCCCGGACGACTGATCCGTGTACACTAATAAATTATTGGGGCCATGTATCCTCAGATTTTGAGCGAAAACCTTCTTCCATCAGCAAGGGCATTAAAGATGAAACATAGATGGGTCTTTCAGCATGACAATGATCCCAAACACACCACCCGGGCAACGATGGAGTGGGTTTGTAAGAAGCATTTCAAGGTCCTGGAGTGGCCTAGCCAGTCTCCAGATCTCAACCCTAATGAAAATCTTTGGAGGAAGTTGAAAGTCTGTTTCAACAGTGTGTGAAAACCTTCTGAAGACTTACAGAAAACCTTTGACCTCTGTTATTGCCAAAAAGTGGGATGTAACAAAGTACTGAGATGAAATTTTGTTATTGAACAAATACTTATTTTCCACCATAATTTGCAAATACATTTTTTCATTCGTTCTCCTTCATGTGTTCCTGTGATTTTCTAACCACACCCCTGTCCTTGGTGTTTAATGATTTCCCAGCTGTGTTTCCCCAGGTATGTTTGAGTCTAATTAGTTTGTATATTTAACTGTGTGTTTTTCAGGTCATTGGTGGTTCATGTCATGGTATTGTCTGCCCTGCATTTTGATGTCTTTGTCTGCACTGATCCCAGCGTTTTCGTTCCGCTTGTTTTACTCACTATTTATTAAATACTTTGCACCGAAGTTCTGCCTGGCTTGCCTCTGTCCGCTGAGAAGCGGGATTGCAACGAGCATTCACAGAAGCCCGGACAACCTCTTTAGCCTAAAAACGTGACAATAATGGTGAATTGTACAGTTTTAATTCATATATTGTACATACTGTACAGCAATAACTTGTTTAAATTACTATCTGACTTATGCAGAGAAAGGACTCTTTAGACAGATTAATATAAGACTTCTCCTAATTTCTCTCTGAGCTCAATTATGATTTAAAATGAGCAAAACAAACTGGATTTGGGCCACTTTTGCCTGCAGTCTGAATGTAGGTATTTTGACTGCTTCATTAAAAATTACTTTCATATTATTTCGAAACATACCTCAAGAGAACTGTGTTAGGATTAATTCCATCAATAGTGCTCCATCTAGGTTTTTTTTTTTTTTACCTCAATAACATGTTCTGTATGTAGAGCAATGTTGAGCAACGTTGGTCTCTGGACACTGGACCCTGGATAAAAAAATCTGTGAACTGTGAACAAAACAATTCAGTTTCAGATGGAGAGAATTGTGGGGAGTGATTTAGCTTTGACCAGTCGCTCGACAAGCAACACAACAGACAGATGTACAATGCAGCACCTGAGAGCGCAAGCCTTGTCCTATTGGATATTTTCGCATCTTTCCCCACCCATTGCTTCCCAAAGAGAGCATAAGGGACGGAAGGGAGGCACTGTCTTTGGAAGCATGCCCAATCACACTGAGAGGGCCATGAGCATCCATCAGAGTGATAACGCTGATGAACAGCAGGAGACAGACGTGTCTAGAGACCCCTGAGGAAGTGTTACTATTTACTCCAGGGTGTAAGATATAGAATTTCACACCCAAAAGGAAACTATAAATATTTCAAGATGTGATGTGTTATGATGTAAAACAGACTGTGCTGCCTCTGAGGAATTTTCAGATTTTGCCTCATATGCTGCAAATTCGACTTTCAGACTAATGTTTTCAGACTACATTTAGACAAGATGCAGTCTAGTGCTTTGATTAATATTAATTTTTTTTATATATTTAAATTTTATATTATTATGTAATATACTGATTAGCAGTATATTACATAATAATAATAATGTAATAACTTTTTTTTTTTGATTGTTTTTGTAGAATACTGAATTGCAGTATGAGGACCATAACTATCTTTATTTAACATGCAAATAATGTTTCCTTATTAAAAAGTATTACGCAAAAAAATATGAACAATACTGTACTTGAAGAAAAATGCATAAAGCTTGTGCAAAGACATGCACACAGTCAAACCACAGAACAACGAACAAAGTGTTATAAAATCAGTAACATGCAATTTGCACTGGAATCAAATGTCACTTTATATGTTGTTTTCTGTAATCCTTACAAACTTGCACCATGGTAACCATAATCTCTCAAAAAAAAAAAAAAATCACCATAGTTTCTGTTACTACAATATCCTTGTAGCTACTGTACATGGTGTTAGCCAGGAAAAAAACAAGACGATTGAAAGCTTTTTAGAGTTCCTAAGGGGACACCATTAATCTAATATAGGTTTAGCAACTGTAATTGTGCTAACTATGGTATATTGGCCAAAACTAAATTGTGTATATACCATGGTAAATAAAAAATGAGAACAGAAAAACTGATTATAAATATAGACTTCTGTGCTCTGTTATTATAGTGGATGACAATTTGAATGTTAGCTGGCTGTATCACCTCTGCACCTAATAGCCCCGCAGAGAGATATTGTTGTTTCTTTACCTCACAAATGATATTGTGGAGTGATATCAACATAAAAACAAAAAAATAGCCAAAACCTTTTCAACTGCACTCAATCTCAGTTAGTGCTGTGAGATAGTCACATACAGCGCAATTTGCAAAAATAGTTAAGTAAACAGAGTGGATCAGCAATTTATAATAATCTAAGAAAATAATTGCATAAACCAACAGTAATGGGTAAGAAATCCTGTTTTGGTCATGGAAAAAAATCCCTTATTTATTATTGTTATTTCAGTGGTTACAGAAATTAGCCTGGGCCAGTTTTATTACTTTCAATAAATTTAATGTAAATATTTGTGTTCAATTTAATGCTGTCAATGTGTGGTCATGTGTCACGCTTAGCGTGTGTCAGGAACGAGTAGAGATTCAGATTCTTAAATATAAGTTCTTTAATACTAACAAAAGTAGACAGGCAGACAGATAAGGGTTTGCACACAACGTAACACATCCAATGAACCGACAACTAAAACAGAACTGAGGAGAACTTATAAAGGGAAGGCAATTAACACAAACGAGGACGGCACACCTGAACATAATCAACACAGACAGAAACTAGGTCACAGGAGCACATGGGGAAAATGACAACATACACAAAACACTGAGTAGGGCGTGACATCATGTTAACTGATTGTGAATGTATAGGAGACAGAGACATCTCCAATGACTCAATACATGCAATGCCTCTTTTTTCCTTGAGGTGAAACACAATAATGTTTCAATCAGACATAAAAGAAACAATCAACAAAAATGTAACTGGTTTGAATGGCTTTACTGCAGAGCAATTTATATTACACAATGAAATATAAATGTCACTGCCATTTGATGCTGGATGTGGTGGATAAGCTGCCAATGATCAAAATGGTCTCTCAGTTTGGTTCACTAGGCTACACAATCATGAGGGAGACTGATGCTTTGACAGAAGACAAACATTGACACCCTTCACAAAGAGGATAAGCCACAAACATTTATTGCGAAAGAAGCTGGCTGTTCGCAGACTGCTGTATCCAAGCATGTTAACAGAAATGTGAGTGGAAGGAACAAGAGTGGAAGAAAAATATGCACAACCAACCAAAAGAACCACAGCCTTATCAGCAACATCGATTCAGGAATTTGGACATTCACAAGGAATGGATTGAGGCCGGGGTCAAGGCATCATGAGCCACCACACACAGACATGTCAAGGAATATGGCTAGAGTTATCATATTCCTCTGGTTAAGCCACTCCCAACATCAGAGGAGTCTTACCTGGGCTAAGGAGAAGAAGAACTGGACTGTCCAGTGGTCCAAAGTCTTCTTTTCAGATGAGAGCAAGTTTTGTATTTTATTTAGAAACCAATGCCCTAGAATCTGAAAGAAGGGTGGAGAATCTCATAGCCCAAGTTGCAGGAAGTCCAGTGTCACTGCACTTGTTCCTTTTTAAGAACTTGAACTGCGTCCGGAAATGCTATGGAAACGCCTTCAGCGTGACCAAGCTTTGAAACTGCTGTGTAAACCGTCAAACAAAGTGCTGAGAAGGACCAGGAAGGATAAGATAACGTGCAAAGCTGTGCACGCCAGCCTCATTCATTCAGCAGGCACTTTCTGTGTGACTGTCAGTGTGCTTGTGATTCAGACACTAGTTAGTTAAAAAATTTAAGTCAGAGAACCACTTATCTTGGTCTTAATTTGACTCGGGTTTCACGATAGTCAGAAGAGTAGGGAACTATTCACTGACTATAAGTTCTCTTAAAAGCTTGGTGGGATGGCAGCAGCTTCTAGCTTGATTTCGCTAGGCGTGCTTTATTCTAAACCTTGCAGTGATCAGAGACAAGGGTTTTCTTCGAAGAGAATTACCCTCATATGATCAAGATCTCCCAACTGAGTGTGCGACTCTTGGTTAGATGGAGGAACCTTTACTTCCTAAATCGTGCCTGGTCTTTAGGGACTCTGTGTCGCCGCGTCACATGGACAGTCGACGCATCCCTCACCAGATAGGGTGGTAATGAGTGGCTGCTTGGCCTGTGGTCAACCAACAAAAGAGATCTGCGTTCATGTCCCTTAAACAAGCTGGCGCGCCAGATCCTGGTTGGGTCCCAGGGCAGGCTACTTTCGTTAAAAGCAGTCTATATTGCGGGGCACTTAAATATGGGAGCAGATATCCTGTCGAGACAGGGGCAGAGGCCCGGGGAGTGGAGACCGCATACAGATGTCATGCAGCGAGTCTGGACAATCTTCTACAGAGCCGAGGTGGACCTGTTTGCGACTCAGGAGAAGTGCACAATGTCCCCTCTGGTTCTTTCAAGTTTACCCAGCTCTGTTGGGTCTAGATGCTATGGCACAGACATGGCAGAGGCTCCGTCTGTATGCTTTTCCCCGATATCTCTGATCCCAGGAGTTCTGGAAAGACTCCACCAAGATGCGGTCAGCTTACCATTGGTGGTGTAGCCTCTGAGGGGGCACACCTTGTAGCTACTGGTTTGTCAACCGAGGTTGTTCAGACAATACTACAATCCAGAGGTCCTTCCACAAGGAAATTATTATGCTGAAGTGGAGACACTTCACTTCTCATAGCAGATCCTGAGCAGTTGGACTGTGGAGACCATCTCCATGTTTATAAGTTATCTGGTCTCCCCTTGCTGATGGGAGTCAGAGCTCACTCAACTAGAGGTATGGCAGTCTTGAAGGCCTTTTTGGCAGGTGTCTCGGGTCTGGACATTTGCAAGACAGTGGGGTCGTCACCTTTGACTTTTGCGAAGGATGTATGGACTGGCCCTCCCAGCTACCCCGGGCTCATTGGACCTCATGCCATAGTGTGCTCAATCCACACTGGTGGGGCTTGGGAGATTGGGGGTGTGGGTACTTCGTCTCCGGGTTATGTATATAACCCTAGTTCCTTGAAGGAATGAGAACTGCATCCTCTTGCCATACCCCCTGCACCCCCTTCTGGGCCCGTACTTCATGCCTGAGGGCTGGCGTGCACTGCTTTGCACATGCTCTTATCCTTCCTGGTCGGTGATGTCACCCTCTCAGCACTTTGTTTGACGCTTTACACAGCAGTTTCAGAGCGTGGTCACGCTGGAGGCGTTCCCATAGCGCTTTCGGACACAGTTCTCGTTCTTTCAAGGAACTAGGGTTATATACATAACCCAGAGACGTTTACCAAGAAATTTGGAGCACTTGAAGCTTCCTTCTGCTGATCAGCTTTTTAAAGATGCTGATTTAATTTTCCAGCAGGATCTGGCACCTGCCCACACTGCCAAAAGAACCAATTTGTTGTTTAAATGACCATTGTGTTGGTGTGCTTGACTGGCAAGCAAACTCACCAGACCTGAACTGTCAAGCGGAAAATGAGAAACAAGACACCAAAAAATAGAGATGAGCTGAAGGCCACTGTCAAAGAAACCTGGGCTTTTGAGGCACAATTGAGGCACAACTTAAAGCAAAAGGAGCCCCTACCAAGTATTGAGTACATATACAGTAAATGAATATACTTTTCAAAAGGCCAACAATTTACTAAAATAGTTTTTTTTCTATTGGTCTTATGACGTAATTTGTAGAGATAGTGAGTTGGTTGGTTTTTGTTAATTGTGAGCCTAAATCATCACAATAAAAAAAAACAAAGACTTAAATTACTTCAATCTGTGTGCAGATGTAATATACAAGTTTAAAAATTTGGGTTGAATACTTAAATGAATTAACTTTTCCATGGCCTTCTAATTTATTGAGATGCACCTGTAATTGAAAACGATTAATGAGATTACGACTATGAGTAAGATTCTGAAGGTAATGTGAAAGTGGACTGATGATGACAGCGATGGTGAAATTATCTACTCAAATCGAACCATTTCAAGGTTAAAAAGATAACAAAATATGCTTTATTTTATTATTCTGTAATTGTTCTAAAAATATCATGAGATTATCATGATTTTGTGTGTAAGCAGATGCACACGTATAACCATGCTTCAGCTGTCTTTCCTATTAATAGCTGCCGAAATGTATTATGGTATATGTGTAGGGAAATCTCTGGAGGTTAACACCTTTCTAGCAGTGATGTTATATTCCATCATCAAACCCCCCCAGCCCTAGCTGCAATAAGTCAGAAACTTATAAGAATGGAAATGCACGCTGTTCCAGAGGAAAAGAGATGAATTGATACCCAGGGAGTCAGATAGACTCTCAGACGAACGATTTCTCGCAACCATTAAAGCCAGATATCAGGTGGGCCCATTGTCTTCTGTTTGAGACAGTCCTGATGAGCTGTTGACAAGGAGAGAGACGCAGCTGGAGAAAATCATTCTCGCTGGAGCAACGGGAGCGAGAATCCTGCTATGCATCTGTAATTGTCTTCATGACTCGAGGCCTCCACAGGAGAGAGCTGCCTGTGTTGTATTTCGCTAACTTTGCTGCTGACTTGCAAGTCTGGAAAGTAAAGTGAAATACAACAGATTGTGCCCTACGTTCCAGCAGCACGGCAGATCAGAGGGAATTCTGCTTTCTGTTTCAGAGCGCCACTAAAGAGACTGAAGAAACAGACTCTGGCACAGACAGCGAAAGTTGGTTTTAAATATTCCATGTTCTGGTGCATTCAGGAGAGAGAAAAACCCACGCGGCTTGCTCTGTAATCTCAAACAGAATGGGGCGCTAGGGAGGGACTCTATTACACAACCGAATGCTAAAGTCCATTTCAGGACATGATAGTGAGACCCTCCCTCCGTTTTTCAGTGCATCATGATTTCACACTTAAGAACAGACTATTATTTTCCCTTTAAAAAAAAGCGTAAAACTACAATAAGGGGCAGATCTTCAACCCCCACTGCTGAACAAACAAATGGAGATTTGTCAAGCTCTGATTCTTTCATTGTGGGTTGGGTTGGTTGAGGCAGCTAAGCTGTGTGAGATGGCTCAATTGGTTTCATGTGACACTTGCTGTTGAGGTGCTGAGGGAATTTAATAGTACATGCTGCAACTAAATACTGCACTCACTTTTTTTAGTACTTAATGCATTATGAAGAGTTATTTACAGTAATAAAAACAATCAAACCACTCTACAATCTACACTCTATTCACAAAAGCTGTCACTGGGGCGGTACCTTTTCAAAAGGGACATGTTTTGGCGCTTTTCCACTGCATAGTACGGTACGGTACGGTTCAGTACATCTTTTTTGGGGGGTTTTCCACTGGGAACAGTACCTGGTCCTTTTTTTAGTACCACCTCAGTCGAGGTTCCATTCGAGCCGTACCGTTACCAAGACGTGACGTGTAAACTCTGCTGGTCACTGATTAGCCAGAGAAAGTCGTCATTACTGGGTCACTGAACTTGCCACACGAGACATAACAGACCTGCTAGATCTAAATCAGCACAGCCAGCGAAGAATCGGATGCATCTGTTTTGCTTGAAGAAATGCACCTTTTTGTATCAACCAAAAATGGCTGTTTCGTGGTCTATTGAGGAAGTACAGACGTTCCTCTCATTGATAGCCGAGGAGCGGGTCCAGCAAGAGCTTGATGGGGCGGACGCGGAATGAAAAATGCTCTATTGTTGTGTGTTTGTTTGTGGCGCATTTACGAGGATGTCACGGCAGTAGAGGCGGCGCAACTATAATGACATGTGAATAATCCCGCCCACTAAAAGCGGTACTAAACTGCAGTGGAAGGGAGAACTGAGCCAAACTTAGCCGTACCATGCCGTAACGAGCCGTGCCGAGCCGAGTCATACCACGCAGTGGAATAGCGCCATTTGTACCTAAAGGGTCCATTTCGGTACCTTAAAGGTACATATTAACTCTTCACGTGTACATATTTGAACCTAATACAGTAGGTACAAAATTGTATCTTCTGAAAAGGCACTGCCCTACTGACAGCTTTTGTACCTTTATTTTTGAGAGTGTAGAAAAACAAAATCTGGAATGGTAGCAGTTTCAGTAAATATTTTCAGAAAGCAACAGCTGGTTTGCACACATAATAACACATAAAAAAACACAAACTGAATGATAATTTCATAGATTTGAAATTGATTGACACACAGTTCTCATAATAATTACTAACATTTATGCATTTAAGGGTGAAAATTAATATTTTGATACTTTCATTACTTATATTCTAGTGTTTTTTTCCCCACTGCTTAGACATATTTTTAAACTTTGCATTTATTTAAAAAAAATAAATAAATAATAAAATCTAAGAAAAAATAAATCAAGAATTGCACACACACAAAAAAATGGATTGACACACAGTTCTCAGCCCACAGCATTATACTGTACAATAACCAAATATACAGGCTGCCTGTATATTATCCCGCTTATTACACGGCTACTTGCCACATAATAAAAAAACCTGAACATGAATATGAATTTGAGACATTTTATTGGCGTATTTGTTTTAAATTAAAAAAAATTTATCCTTCCGCGAAATTATATAGTACCACGTGACTAACATTCAACTCTAAGACAATTTATAACATCTACATATAAATATATATAACAACAGATGTATTTAAGTTATTTATTGCACCTCATGTTGTCCAGTATTTGTCAAAAAATGCCGCCAAACGGTAATCTTTGTTGGTGCGGAGGGATTTAAACACACAAGTAGTCCCATCTCTGCGTTATTACTTTGGAGCGGTTATTATTCGAAAAGAACGAACCTGCAAATGTCTCAACTGACCCATCAGAATCAAGCATTCCAGAGAGCCGTGTAATAAAATACAATAATTTACTCCCATTTTTAAATACAATTTCCACTCTGTTTCTGAGTATATACAAGCTGAGTATTTATACAGTTGTTTAGGGGATTTCCAACACATTCCTGAAATAATGAATCTGTGTAGGATGTACACAGTGAACCAAACAACTACAGTAGATAATGTAATTATGTAATTAACGTATTGTTATGTAAACTGTTGTTCATGCAATTGTATTTGTCACTACTAAATCTTGCAGTGTGGTTGTGTGTGGCCAGAATGAAGCTGTGACTCTTTTCCGCACATGCACTTAATTATATTAAATGTGCACTTCTAGTATTTAAAACTTGAAGATGAAAATAACTAAACTATGAAAGCACACTTGATTACAATTTCAACTGTAGTGTTTTTTTTTTTCTTCTTATATGTAATTTCAAATATAATTAATACATGAGTCATGATATACACATTTTAATGACAATGGCATTAAAATATAAGTTTAGTTAATCATAAATAATTATCAGGACATTTAACAGCAGATAATAATAAATATATAAGTAAATACATTTTTTGCGAAAGTATTATTGAGATATTTTAACATCCTGATTTTTTTTTACATTTTTATTTAAGTGAAAAAACAATTTGTTTGAAAATATTACATTCAGTTCACATTCAGTATGCTATTTTAAAGTATATTATTTCCATACCATTATAAAATGACACAACCATCTACAGGCCTCTTTTGCAATGCCATGCAACACTCTTGTAATTTCTTGGGTCTAATTTTAGGGACCATTGGCACTGTAAGATGCTGCAAAGGAGAATAATTGGCCTCTTGGACATCTCAGAGAAATTCCTCATTCCGATTGGCCAAGTCTCAAACGCCAAGGGAGGACATTTCATTTTCTTTTCAACATGTGGGTCTGATAAATGGGATTCCATCCAGACTCAATGAACATGTACAATGTTTCTTTTGATAAAATGATCAAAGCTTCTCCTTATTAGTTCATAAGACTTCATTTTGCACAAAAGTACTCAATATGGTGAAATATCTCAAGGCAAAGCTCATTGAGGCAAACTACAATACTCTACAAATCCATAGCCATTTCTCTGTGAGAAACCAAGCCACCAGAACAGCAAGGGCAGAGCAAACCAAAGATATCATCTAAGAAATTTGATCAAAAAAGCATGTCTCAGAAAAAAGCATGACTCATACAGTATATATAAGACTCTAAAAGGCATGGCACTAAACTAAACAAACTAAAGAAAATATGAGTACAATTTCGATTCTGCAGAGACAAAAAATAACTTTTGAGTCAGCAGTGACAGCTCGCTGTTGTCTATCTTAACACATCCACAGAAAGGCACGGGTCAAAGGCCAGGTCAGAGGTCAAAAAAATTACCCTAAACAAGACATTTATCAGTCCTCCACAAACAAATAAGCACAAAAACATGCTGACAACAATTATAATGTGGGATCTAATGCAGACCTAATGCGGTCAGTTCCCTACAGTTATGTCTCTTTATATGGCAAAAAAATTAATAAGAACCTGCTGTTACCGTCTCCAGTGGAAGAAAATGCCCAGCTTATATTAAACACAGTTAAGAGCTGCGTCATTGTGTGTTCTTTTCGATGATTGTGGTCTGGATTCAATCAGAAGTTCAAAATGCTGCCAATTGCGCCGCTAAAGCTGGCAATTTACACGTATAGAGTGGTTAAAATTATACACGGCTCAACATGCATTTTTCCAAAAAGAAAGCTGAAGGTTAAAACTATATATAGTTGGCCCGCAACACTTTTGGAAAATCGGCATGTCCTGCGGTGTGACATGCTATACTCAACAAAACATTTCAAATTATGCAGGGATCTTTTACAACATTTCATGCCGTGAAGACAACATGGAATATTTGTGCTTTTAAAAATGAATTTGTCACACCAGAGGACCATTCGAAATTAATTATATGTATCAATATATACACTTTCCCTTAATTTCCATAGACATGCTATGCATTAACTCCCTATTCAAAAAACATCAACAAGGGTTCTACCCTTCAGACTCAAGCAAACAAATTTGTAAACAGACAGAGCTCTTTTACAATAGCGATTCACATAACTGCAGTGGAATAACGTTGGCGAAAGAAAATTGTGGCAAAAAGAGGCAGGCCTCACCCCCTCCACAGAGCATTTTCTGAAAGATCTGTTTGTCTCAACGGAGTGATTACGATATTCTCCTGGAGCATCAGCATTCATGAAATCTTTACAGTATCAATTATAAACAACTTCAAATATTTGTGGCTGCCAAAAGCTCATGGGAGATTGTATTAAAACAATAAGCGTGAGAGGAGAGAACTGTTTGTGGTTTTATCTACTGTCAAATGAGTAATGATACATGGCTTGGGGTTGGATGTTCGGGACGTTGGCCAGAAGCTACTACATAAGACGATGTTGTGCCCATGCTTTAAAAAAGTGGGTTGGGGCGAGAAAGATGCAAACCGCAGTTAACAATGTGGAGGATGATGTTCACAGGGTAGTTTCAAAGAGGCGGACAACCCTCGCAAAACACCACGGATACAACAAACACAGAGTGTGATCACAAAGGCAGACAGAAAAAGTAACACTTCTTCTATTGTGTGAAACTTTAACAGCAATTTGTCAGCATTGATTTGCAAAACTTCATGTGGGTTGCTATGGCTGCTTTTGGAAATGCGTGTCAGGCGCTAGAGTTAATGGGAGTTTAAAAATGAATTATGGCAGGGAATTTGATGAAGGCGCTATTGAAAACTGTGTTGTGGGAGTACCAAACATTAGGGAGTGATAAATTTCGTGACACATTTTCACATGAGCGGGCTCGCTTTACCGTGCACTGATTACGTTCCATTTAAAAGGAAATCGTTTTTAAAAAGCTCCCAGTGAAGGACGAAAAGACTTGCTCTGTAATTGAAAAACCCACGTCTCTTTCGCCAGGAATTTTCTAAGGTTGATCCAGTTGGATTGTAACAAATGTCACCAGTAAGTATCATTATGTCCTCTACAGCTGGAGAAGACGAACACAGTCTTTCTTTGGACTTCCCTTTTGGACATATTTTATTCCCGCTTCTTATGCTCCAATTAATTGGGTTAAAAATGGAAGGGCGTAATATCCATTGACACACACATGCATCGTTAAAATCAGTTTGTGCATCTGAGACTGTGTAACCATGGAGATAATGTTATATTTTCCTCTGGAAATTAGCACTTTGACACTTCATCAGATAATATTTATAACACAAGGCGAATGGATTACTTTCTGAATTAAAATAATAAACTCTGGCCAACTTTCCACACCTTAAGGCTAGAAATACACTACAAGACTTTTGCAAAGTCTACACTAGCTGCCAAAAATCTAATCCAGTCTGAAGATTTTAGCAATTCAGAGTGGTGTATGATGGGCACAAACTTTGACTTAATGCATTTTTTTAAAGGTATTGCTTTATTTTAGTTTAGTCCAATTTTTTACTTACTATGCATGAGTTAAGTTATATAAATAAGTTCTGTTATGTAGTTCTACGTGTAGTCTATAATTTTACTGGGCATGACCTTATACCAAGAGTGCAGGTATTTAGTATAACAGCACTGGAGTGTGTGATTGTTTGTGTCACTCTGCTTGTCTGTTTTTGCAGCGCTCAATGCCTAAGACAAAAAAAGTGATTTGGGATTAGAATGGAAGCTAAATGGAATTTTTTTTGCTTTCTTTTGTTTTTTTTGAAAGCTTTTTTTTTTTTGGCATCTGTGTTTTCTTCCGCTTTTGAATTGCTCAGAGTAGGGTTTTTCACATTAGCAAGTAGGAAGATGAAACTGATGTCATTTAATTTCACTTATGCACTCCATTCCAAAACGTCTGTCAGTCTATCCTTGGCTGATAGTTTGGATTCTTTTAAAAAAAAATTGTAGATGAATAAAAACATAAAATAATCACTCCCAATATTAGATATTTCTAAATATTACTTCAATGCTGTCTTTATGTATGCTTACTAAAATACTGGTGCATCCCTAGGAGCAATGGCTCTGAAAATACCCTGAAATCACAAAGCACCGTATTTAACTCCCTTTGTCACACTTTGTGTTGAGCTCTGTCCCTTCCATAATGTTCTGGATGTTGATGGGCCCTGCGGGGGCTCTATTCAGCTGCAGGCAGCTCCGATCCACACTCAATGAAGAGGAGGGGCAGCACACGGACGTGTTCTAATCACTGCTGCGATGACACCAAGCAGAGAGCTGTGTTTCAGTCATTTACAGCACCACATCTGTCTTGTTCTGCCCAATTTGCTCGCACAATTTCAATGAGACACTGGTGCTGGCATTCATCAATATGTTTTGAGGTGTCTACGGACTGAGTTTGTTTTCATTGGCTCCCTCCCCTTCCCAGTGCAATGAATCAATCATCGTGCGAAGTCCTGATGTAGTTACGCAGTTGCACGCAACATAAAAGACACCGCAGGTTTGACAAGAACAACCGGTGACTTGAAAAATGGCAACAGACGTATATATAACTCATGTGTATTGGTAATTATGGGGAAATATTATTGGCCCATGCCCAGACAGCTTTATGTGGTACTTGTTTACCAAAATTTGCATATTACATGCATCTTCAGTGAACACGCCTGATTAATGTTGACTGATAATTGGCATCATATTATGGTTTCATTTGCATAAACAATAAAAAGAGGCCATATGCTGAAACGCAAATGAAAATTAGTACATCAAAACCTACATACAAAAATGGAATTTATATATAATGTATCAGCCGATCAACACCACAAAACACTGATGTATGCAAATATAGTATAATAAACAATTAGCATATTTTATTTTTTGATGTTTTGATGCTTCCAGTGTTGACAAAGAAACTTTTATTTATTATTTCTATTTCAGTAAGAATAATATTAATTATGACTGGTGATTAGTGGTGCCTTGCTGTCAAGTATATTTGTTCATATTCGTAGTGTCCCAAAATAGAACAGTTGAGTACACTACCTAAATACAACAACAACAGACTCTATCTACATTTCTGCAATTCTGTAAAACATGCTAATACATAAAATTACTACCTCTCATGGCATAAACGTACCTGGGTGCACTTTTTAGCAAGACATAAAATACGTACCAATAAGTACATATCACTGCAATTTCCAAAAGAAAGTAACACTTGATGCTTTTATTCCTTTACACAAATTTACAGAGTTTCGATTAATAAAATGTAATTTTCTTACAACAACTTGAAGAATATCACGTTATGTCACCAAATATTTCAGTTCTAAACTGCTGCAATGCATACCTATATCAACGTAATAAAATGTGCCAGGTTGCACAATTAAACCTGTGTTTTAACTCCCCTGAATAGATATTTCTCTTTGAAACTGCAACAAACATGCATTAAGGCAAGTAAAAACAGTACATATTTCCATGAGATCATGTTGTAAAAATCACAGCAGTTCAACCGCTGAAATTAACACTATTGACAGTCAAACACTAAACTATAAACTTGCTATTTAAAGTAGGACTACTCTTCTAGATGAATGAACTGGTATCCTCGCTCAAATCATGTACTGATCATGTTATCATGTTACTGGGTTGTGTCACAATGCATGCTTTAAGGAGAAAACAGGAGATGCGGAGTGTGCAAACGAGAGTCTTTTAATTCTCAAACTCAGGAACATAGGACACAACGCAGACTTGAAGACATATAGGGTAATTAAACACAAGAAATCATGGGAGAACTGAAAATACCTGGGGAAAACGGCTGGGAACAAATTAGCACAATGAACTAACCGGGGACAGGAACAACCAAATATGGGTATACAAGACTGACAGGTTGCTGGTGTTTTCTTTTTTGTTTTTTTTTACCTCACTCATAAACATCCCCTGCAAGTCTTAAAACTATGGATGATTATGTGGTAAAGAACATTTCACAGATGAGATCAAAAGAAAACTTAAATGCTTAAAGGGTATAGTTCACCCAAAAATATTTTGTCATAATTTTCTCACCCTTAAACTTGAATGAATTTCATTTAACTGTAGTTGTTTGATGCGTGAGAACCAAGCATGTTTGAGTTCTCTTGACCATATTTGATCATACTTGTATATATATACATATACATACAGTGCCCTCCACTAATATTGGCACCCTTGGTAAATCTGAGGAAAGGCTGTGAAAATAAATCTGCATTGTTTATCCCGTTTAACCTATCATTGAAGTAAAACAATTGAAAATAGGGAGAAATTCTTGTGGTTAAGTAAATGTTTTTCTCCAATACTTGTTGACCACAATTATTGGCACCTTTACAATACAGAGTAATACAGAGTAAAATATCTCTGAAGTATATTCCCATTCATATTCACAATTTTGAGCACTCCAGGGTGATAATGGACAAAAAAATTATCCAGCCATGGTTTCTTGTTTCACAGAAATATATATAGAAGGGAAAACAAAGCCCAAATTCTCCTCAATCATCAACACAACAGAAAAAACAAACAATATATTTATAATGTGCCGCAAAATATAATTGAGCTAGAAAATTACCATTTCCACTATCAGGGAAGTAATTAAGAATTTCCAATTAACACAAAATTTTACGAAGCTGCCTGGAAGAGGATGTGTGTCTCTATCATCCTAATACACAGTGAGGAGTACAGTTTGAGAGGCTAAAGACTCTTCAAGGACCACAGCTGGAGAATTGCAGAAAACAGTTGAGTCTCAGGGTCAGAAAACCTTAAAGAAATGAGTCAAACAGCCTCTACCTCGGCACATGTTGTTCAGGAGGGTTTAAGAAAAATTCTCCTCACTCATCCAAAACAAATCTCCATCATGTTCAGTTGTTAGACAGGACTGGAACTACAAAATGGACTGGCTTCTATGATCAGATGAAACTAAAAATAGGTTTTTAGCAGCAATCACTCAAGATGGGTTTGGTGAACACAGAGATAAAAAGTAATCCGTGTGCACAATGAAGTATACTGCTGTGTTTTTGAGGTTGTGGGCCTATATTTCTGCTGGAGGTCCTGGACATCTTGTTTAGACACATAGCATTGGGGTCTTCCACTGGGACAATAATCCAAACCCAAACATCAAAATAAACACAAGAATTAGTCACTGAGCACAAAATGAAGCTTTTGCCATGGCTGTCTCAGTCCTCTGACCTGAACCCTGCAGAAAATGAGTGTGGTGAACTAAAGAAGAGAAGCACCATCATGGAGCTGGTATTCTGAAGAATCTGGAGAGATTCTGTATGAAGGAGTGGTCTCTTTTCTCTTATCAGGTGTTCTCCAAACTCTTCAGGCAAATAATTGCAAAT
>JAUCMT010000021.1:2896990-2919809 GCA_032357475.1 Enteromius thamalakanensis
CATTGGGACAATAATCCAAACCCAAACATCAAAATAAACACAAGAATTAGTCACTGAGCACAAAATTAAGCTTTTGCCATGGCTGTCTCAGTCCTCTGACCTGAACCCTGCAGAAAATGAGTGTGGTGAACTAAATAAGAGAAGCACCATCATGGTGCTGGTATTCTGAAGAATCTGGAAAGATCCTGTATGAAGGAGTGGTCTCTTTTCTCTTATCAGGTGTTCTCCAAACTCTTCAGGCATTACAAGAGAAAACTCTGAGCTGTTATTCTTGGGAAAAGGACGTAGCAATAATTATGTGCAAATAATTGTGGCTAACATGTATTGGATAAAAACATCTATTTCATCATAAGAAAATTTTTTGAATAAAAGATCAAAGGATCACATTGACCTTTGCTCAGATTTACCAAGGGTGCCAATATTAGTGGAGGGCACTGTATATGTCTATATGCTTTTTGAAGCATACATGTGAATGGATAGCAAAAAGAGAGAAAGAAAATATCACTATTGATCATTTAAAAATGATAAAAAGGTGTTGAATTTTCATTTTTGAACCCTTGAACTTGTACAGCATCCAGCATCTTTCTTTTAACGGTAGGACTTACAAAAAGTCCAACCTAACCACCAGCCTCAGTGCAACAACACATCCACATGACCTCTTAAGTGGGCAGCAGTTTGTTCAGGCTTCACTGCTCAACAAACCTAAGCGCACCCATGTGTTTTTGACCGAGTGTGACTCAGTACGGCTGCCCATCCTATTGCAGAACCCCGCAGACTAACCACAAGAATGAAGCCATGCTCCCTCCTCGACCAAAACTCAGCATGTAGAGCGTGCTGGAATTCAGCGGTGCGAGCAACAGAAATGAAACCAATAAAAAGAAGGAAAACAGTCAAAAGCTTCACCATCCTGGAGGTTGTTTTATAGAGGCCGTGTGGCAAATTAGCACCAAATTGACAGGAAAGAAAACCTCTAATTGGTGTGGAATAGTAAAAGCTGTGAGAGTCGTGGTGGTTTTGTGTTAGTCAGACGGAGGCCAAAGAGAGCAGGAAAGAGTTAATGTTAGAGTGGCGCTGTACTGCACGGCTCCACTCCAAATGAAATATCAACAGCATGTCCCAGAGTGCTGAGCAGAGAGACAGGAAAAGAGCTGAAGAAGAGAGAAAGACATAAGAAAATAAAAAATGGAGCAGTGGCATGGAAAAAAAGAGAACAGGGAAACAGAGAGAGACAGCAAAAAAGATGATTTGGAGTGTGGGGTGATCTTAAGACCTGAAACACTAACCCTTCAGACATGTAACGAAATGTGTGGGACATCAAACTTTACTTTATCTGCTACTCAAAATAGCAATTTTCCACGAGATGATAAGAATGTTCCATTTGCTTTAGTCACTCTATTTATGAAATATTAAAAATAATATTTGTTATATTTTATTTAACAAATCAAAAGAAAAACATTACATTATCACTCTTCCAAAATCCACCTTCAAACAAAAACTAAATAGGCCTAATTCATAGATTAAAATATATTAAACTGAAAAAATATTACCAGTCATATAAATATGTGCCTTAGTAGAAATAGTAGTACAATAGTAGTACAGAAACATACTCTCTCCATGCTGAAGGATGATCATCTTAAAAAATATTCCTTTTTTTAGCTATTTTTGTCAACGTTAGGGTTTTGGTTATCATATATTTATGAAAAAGTTTAAAAGTTGAACATAGACTCATTAGAATAACCTCAACCAATATTTAAGCCAAACTCCAAACACACCCATATAATGAACACTAGTGGCATTTGTAACTATAACCTTTATGCATTTTCAAACAAATTATGATTCCAGTAACAGATTATTAATTATTTGTGTGTGTGTGGTTACTTGCATAACACTATGTTATGATCTCAAAATACTTTTACCAGTGCATCATTTGTAAACAGATACATTTAGCCATTTCCATTACATAACCAGATCAATATGTATGACTTTTCCAAAGTAACTTGCTCAGTACCTCACCTGGAACAGTGTTGCATTTGCGATGCACTCAGGTGTGATTCTTGTCAAAAGAGCTTCAAGTCTTGAAGAAACACAAAAAAATTACATCGTTGCTACAGCTAATGCATTAACCATTTTAGTGCCACTCAATTACGCGGAAAAACTGAACGCATGTTTAAATAAAAAAGGTAAGGATGTGATGTGTGGCCAAGTATGGCGACCCATTTTTTTTTTGTATATGAAAATTGTCACAAAACGTGCAAGAAAATTTTAATATCCTTATTACAGAAATGTCGCCACATGCACTTTCTCAATAAGCCTATAAGACTGAAAAGCTTTAATCTGATCAGCTAGCAGGGTTAGCTCACCCAAAAATGACAATTCTGACATTAAGTACTCATCCTCATGTCGTTCCAAACCCCTAAGACTTTTGTTCATCTTCAAAACCCATATTTTTGATGAAATCCCAGAGCTCTCTGATCCAACGTAGACAGCAACTCAACTGCATTGTTCCCAAGTCCAGTTTATGAACCTACAAGAATACTTTTTGTGCACAAAGACAACAAAAATAACAACTTTTTTCAACCATTCTCCTACAAGTGACCATCTACTGTCTTATGGAGAGTACCACAACACATGTATATTGCATTCCTCTGCTCATAAACACAAGTGTGTTCAACATCAGCTTGTGTCAAGAGAAGAATTTAAGAAATCATAGAATAAGGTAGTCATTTTTTTCCTTCGCACATAAAGTAGAGTTTTGCAGCACTAAATCAAAATCAAAGGTTTTGATTATTTATTACGAAGTAAACTAGAATTTGTCATTTACCCACCCCTAAACAATAAGCAAAACACAAATTAACTCTTGTTGTTCAATTTGCATTGGCTGTCAGACTGTCGCTTCCTGTTTAAAAGGCAGTTTTAGGTTAGAATAAGCTGTGAAGTGGACCACACTTTATGCTGATAGTCAAAAGTCTGGGTATGTGAGACTATTTGCTCCTACCCACCATCAACCACTAACAACTGCCTGGGGAACATAAATACACCACCAATCATTACTTATAGTCAGATTATAGAGCTGACAGGCCTGCTGAGATTATGTCAGGGCAAGCTCTCACAGGCTGATGGGATAATATTAGACTGAAAGAAAGAGAGCGAGAGACAGGGAGAGAATCTAAGGCATAGCAGGGTAGATGGGTTTTATGGCCTGGGTTTTCCTTGGCACACTCAGCTCCATGTGTATCTGGTGAGGGTTTAAGCTCTGGAGATAGCGCTGGAGAAACTGATACTGGCAGCAAAAGGAGGGAGTGGGGAATTCTGCTGATCACAATAAGGCCTCTTTTCTCTGAAAATGTTATCAGGTTCAATTAGGGAAAGGACAGGCTTGGCTTTCTTTTTATAGTAGAGTGCCTAGGGCTGTGTGACATGTAATTACATCGTAATGTAACCTGAGAGCTTGTCTGCAGTTTACGGTCTGCTAGTTAATTACAGTGTGTATGATGTTACCATAATGCTTGAGTGTTTTACTGCACTGATACTGGTGATAATTTTGGTGTATTTAGGTCCTACGATGATGCAACCAACTAAACATGAATACAGTAGCTGCCAAATACTGCTCAGATTCTTGTTTATGAATCAAACTCGCCCCTTGAGGTCCACACTTTGGTCCATGATGGTGTATAGGAGTATCCATCGGGGACAGTCTTGAGGGCATAGTGGTGTTGATGTTCATGTCAACACCAATCAAAGTAGGTGCTGTAATCCTTAACATGTCTTAACCAGTAACTTCAGAAAACCTTCACTATGGGAACACACTATGGTCTTTTTTTTATTTAAAGGAATTAAATAAAATGTGCAAATGTATTATGAAGTTTGCTATTGTAAAGTAACTATTTAACAAAAAATATTTTTGTTTGCGGTGCACATTCACATTTACTATCAATGCATATCTCATACTGTACTGTACACCTTATGTTAAAAATGATTCAGTGATGAATTACATAAATCACGTAAACAATTGTTAAAGGGGTCATGACATAAGGAAATTAATTTCCACTGATTGAAAAAAGCATTTTTGTAAAAACCTTTAGAAGACGCCATATTTTGGATCCAAGGGACATAGTAAATAAATGTATCCGTGTGGTGCAGCTGACGCAGAACAGTGCAGTTTGGGTTTAGGGAACTCTACAAAATGGAGCTACAGTGACACAGAGGAGACGAATTCTTGAATAAAGTCATTATTTTTATTTTCTTTGCGTACAAAAGTATTCTCATCGCTTCATAAAATTCAGATTGAACCACTGATGGCAGATGGACTATTTTGACGATGTCTTTCATACCTTAACAGTGTTGTTTAATTGGCAGACCATGGGACAGTCAAAGCCTCCCGGTTTTCATCCAAAATATCTTAAATTGTGTTCCGAGGACAAACAAAGCATTTACAGATTTGGAACAATGCTGGGATAAGTGATCAAATTTTCATTTTGGGGCGGAGTAACCCTTTAAATAAAATCCCATATAAAGTCCACGTTATTTTTTGAACAAGTGATACATATGTGAAGTGTATATTCTGTTTCCTGACCGAACAACATCAGGTATATGTGCATACGTTATAAAGCATAAATCTTTAATGAGCAGTTAGTCATTTATTATGTTCATCTGATCTCCACTACTGTAATGAATATGAACATGTATTTTTAATAAGCAGGAAATTCCTGACATTAAACAAATAACCAATTAGGTTTAGGAAGTTTGTGTTGTTATAATCTACAGGGAGACTTCAGATATAAAAGCTAGTGCTCGGCAAGTTAATAAATTATTGACACGTTAACATATTAATTGAATTATACCGTCAATTATTATTCTATTATTGTTATGAAACTCCATTGATCACTGGCTCTAAATACACATACAGACAAACCATGTCATCATGAGTCTTAAGCAATGAGAGCATTTGGGGCGACTTCACAAGTGGGAAATAGAAAGTTTCCGATATAGCTTTTGTGGCACAGAAATATTACCTTATTTGTTTAAAGTATTTGCAAACCAAATGTTGTTTATGGAACAAATTGAAAAAAAAGCTTGTTAAATTCCACAAATTGAAAAAAAAAAAAAAAAAAATACATTGTAATTAACAGTGCTTGCATTTTAATGCATTGTATTTTCATGGCTTGCATTTTAACATTTTATTTGTCTTTTAACATGGTTGTATATTTACTAATCAATATTCACCTTACAAATTTCATTTTCAAAATATTCAGTTTTTTTAATAATTGCAGCAATAATATTCATCAGGCAACTTTCAGTTAGTTTTATTTCACCTTACGCTTTGCCGCGAGCACCATTTGCGAATCAGCGAATTTGTAAAGTGAAATAAAACTAACTGAAAGTTGCCTGACGAATATTATTGCTGGAATTATAAAACACATTGTTTTATACAAGAGTATTTTGTTAATAAACTTTGTAAGGTGAATATTGATTACTGAATTTTAACAATGAAAATGTTTGTGAAATGTTTTAAGTAAATATACAACCATGTTAAAATACAGCGCATAAAAATACAATGCATTAAAAAGCAAGCACTATTAATTGCAACGTAATTTTTTTCAACAATCTTTTTATTTCAAATACTTACGGCAAGGAATTTGTTCCATAGATGTAGCACTACTTTTAAGTGAAAAAAGTGCATAATACACTACTTTGTAATACGTTATTGAATTTTGTGCATAACAATGAGATTAATATCAGGTCATTTTTATCATTGTCCAGCACTAATAAAAAAAACTTTGTTAGGTGATGTTTTCATCAAAAACATTTGATTTCCTCAGTTGCGTTCATGCTGTATTGTAATTACCGTAATTCCGAAATACCAGCTTGTAAAAAGCATTCACGGTCCGCATAGAATTCGTAATTATATCTTGTGAACTAGAGCGTTTTCTAAAAGCTACAGGTTGTTCCACATGACCGCTACACATCACACGTAACCAGAGAGCTATTCAAAGAAAGCTATTGTATATCTAAAATGGGATAATGTAGCTACATATATAGATACTACAATGTTCAATAATATTAAAACATACTATGCAAGTGTTAGCAATGACACACTGACAACAAACATCAAACATTTAGTAATTATTTTTACCTCACTTTACGCTTTCTGTGTTCTGAAATGTTTAGCAGTAGCATACAAATGTAATGTAAAGATGTAAGCTATGTTTTTCACAGCTGCCGGTAACATTCTTTATCGTGGGTTCATTTTGTTGTCACTATCGAAACATAATCCACAGGAGGATGTGAACAGCACCGAATTAAATATTAGTGTTGTCATCTCAGAATTAAGAGATTATTACGATACATCTATGGCAGCAAACTTTTTTCACTTTTTATGACATCATGAGCAATCCACAATATATTAGTGATGTACACCAGACTCAATGAGATCACACTGCATTGGGATATTCAAAAAATGGACAGAATCCAAATGAAGTACATGATTTTGGGCAGGGTCAGAGTCTATACAGTATGCTCCACACATCATTTTGCTTAGTGTATGATTAAGCAAGCAACCCAGTGATATAGTCCACATCTCCAGAGCTATATTTGTAAGTCAAAAAGAATTACTAAAACTATTACTTTTCCTTTGCTTCTTCCCATTTCCATGCATTTTCTGCTCCACCCTATTATATAAGTTTTGAATATTTTCCAAAGTCACTTTCCTGTAGGGCCAATAAAATATCTGTGGGAAACACCTATGATTAAAAACCCATATGAGGATTTGTCATATGCACATACACCAGCTCATTTCCAAAACTTAGTCAGCTGCCTACTAAGCATTTTAAGACATCATAATTAAGCTCTCCATGCAAAGGGTGGACATTTTCAAAATGTGGCCAGCGACTTTTCACATGCCTCCTCAATAGTGAGGCAATCCCAGCATGCACTGCAAAGTTCAGTGAAAAAATGTAACTTTTACATGATTCAAATCGACACATTTGTATGCATTCAGTATTTTGTGTTTTTTTTGTCACTTACTGCTTATAGACGACCAAACTGCTTATGTTGCAGCATATGTAGAGCATTTTGATTCATAATGCTTCAACATTTTTCAAATAGATTTGGCTTGTCATGCCACATCACAAAAAGGTTGTGCCACTGGAGTATAACTTAATTTCTAATTTGTAATTTTGTTTTGTAAAGTTAAATATTTGTTATCATACAGTTTGATAAGAACACATCTACTTTCGGCCCACAAGCTTTAATTAAATTAGATTTTTATCTAAATTTATCTAATAGTGCTTTCTTCCACTCCAGGCATCATAAGGGTTTAACTTCCCAGTCCCCGCTCCTATTCCTGCCTTCCCTCCATCTCTCCATCTTTTCCCACACTCACATGCTCTCTAGAGACACTGGATGCTGCATCATGGCTTCAGACAGTAAAATCGCCACAGCATTACCAGCTTTAACCACACAATTCAAAAACCCGTCTTAAAAAAATATCTTTGTATCCCACATTGTAAGCATGTTCATCAAACTCGACCACAATATATAGCGGGATACAGTATTATTGTAATGTGATCTAATGCATTCCATGCATACAGAACATTTTTACACTATCTAAGCAGTCTGCATACAACTGCCCACTGCTGAATCAATTAGTTTATTGTGTCATTGGGTAATCTCTATCTCAGCTGCAAAAATATATTCAGCACACCAGTGTAAAACAATATATGCAATATAGCAAACACTGCCTAATATATTAATTCATCACAAAGTCCAAACAACATTCTTCATACAAAGTTGGATATAATTGTAAGTATTTTTTCATAGGGCATTATCTCAATTGCTTGTATTATTATGTAAACAAATTAGCTAAATCTGACTATAAACCATAGATTGCTATAAAGACATAGCAATTTACACATACTGTACACCCAGATAGTTCAGACAAATGGGTAGTCCAGCCATTGGTTGAAGTAGAATCTACATGTAGGGCTGCATATAGAAAGCTGGGCAATGATTTAAAATCTTAGCAGAGTCGCCAGAAACTTTTTTTAAGATCATTGCATGTGTTCAGTCTTGTTGTATAACCTACCACGTGCTCTTGCATAAATGCAGTAGATTTAGTATAGTACCGCTCCTATATCAGCGTCATTATACAAATTTAAGAGAGTTATCTTGCAGATATCTACATTCATAGTTCTTTTACAGCTCTCTACAAACATTGTCAACATCATGTAATGTAATGGAACAATCAACAAGGTCAACAAAGAAAGAAAAGCTTCTTTGAGCAATATGGCTGTGTGATATAATAAACTCCATTCTAAGAGCTATAATGAGGTAAAACTCAGGCCTGAAGTAAAGCAGTTATACTCTACAATAACAGAAGCTCTATCATATTACAGTCAAGCATACTGGATTCACGTCTGATTTAATTAGCAAAACAATCTGGTCCATGCACCACACAAAAACAACTGACATAAAATGTCGAAATCAGAGCAATTGAAATAATCAGATAACATTTGCCAGGAGATGTTGAGTCACTATCATGTTTTAATGCCAGAATGCTTTTTCCATCCCATGCTGACACTGGCCTTACTCATCGTTTTAAGAAGTGGACTAAGAACAACTGGGCTTTGCTCATCAGGAGAAGAGCAATACAGTACATAACAGCTGTTAAAGATTTAAATCATTGCCAGAACAACCAACACATACATAAGTTATATGAAACAAGGAATATTTTAACAGGTAAATACAGTAGGATAGGTCACACACCACGCAACGAACTTGACAGCAGTGTACAGGACACTGTGTGTGAGAAGAGTGTGTTGTACTATGTCCTTTATTCAATTATCTACGAGCTTGAATTGTTTGAATTGGTTAACTTCCATATAATTTCTTCAGAATAACATGAAGTTAATGGGAAAATACAATAAATAAAACCTTGACTGTACAAACTACAAAGTTGTGTATAAATCCAAATTTGGTTATATAATTATTAGCAAGGCCTTTGCAACAACAAGCAATTTTCCATATTGTACATGCTGAATTTGTCTTATCATTCAATACATGATTGTGTTTTGAGAAATCTTGTAAGTTAATTCTGAATTTGTGTTCTCTAAAGTATTACTGCTGTCACTGTCTCAGTATCCTTGGCTCTGTCTTAGCCAATTGGCTTCGCCAATTACACTGTTTTCAAGGATGTGACCAAATGTTTAGGAGGGCCAGATGAAAATGTTTAAGAATGAATCAATAAAAAATCAACACATTGTCACGGTAATGTGAATTAATGGTTAATTTGCAATTTTACCATCTCATATGAAAATATGATCTGTTTATGCTCCACTGATGGTTAGATACAGAGGTGCGGTTAGGCATGGTCCTCCATGCTTTCTCTTTTTTTCCTATGTTTCCATACAAATTGTATTTTTACAAATTGTAAATTTGTACAAATGTATACAAAATTGCCAAAATGCTTATGCATGTTCAAATGCGCTTGAAATAGAAAACTGAAAGGCATGTACCAAGGTTACAATCATTCAATCAATCAATCAAATTTAAACGTAACGTAAATGACAGAAACATGGTAATTTATATATATATATAGCCTATATATCAATATATATATATATATATATATATATATCGACACATGAAAATATATTTTAAACGTAACTGTACCAAACTCCATAGAATTGAAAAAGAAATAAAAAGTGTTTGAATAGTAAATACAATCAATAAATAGCCTATACCCTATTTTTGCCAGAATTATCATTATCTTGTTTCTAAACATTTATAGTCGTTTGTCAAAAGCGACGTTTCTCATGTATTTTGCAATAAAGAGCCGCTGACTGTTCGATTCAAAACTATAAACTAGCTATCAGCATATAAAGTTAGCTAATGAAATAATCTCAACTGAGACTGAGCGGTAGCCTATGTCCCAGAATGCTGTCTAGGTACAGTACAGGCTTTGAGATGCTGCCAATACTATTCAACACTATCGGGACAATCGTGCAAAGCAACTTACAAAGTAAATCTTTTAGTATCGTGCTGCATATTTAGTCGATAAATAAAACATCTCTGGCATATGTTATCTTCATCAGCTGTTTAGAGAAGGTGGGAGAGTAAATGAAGGTCTTGAATAAATACCTGAACCTGTTGACTCCGCCCCCGCTGTCGCTCACCGCCTCAACTCCGGTCGCGCAGTTTCATCAATACGATGCTGCAGTAAAGTTCCCTGTCCGTTTAAGAAAACAGCAATATGCGCGTCATAACAGCCTTCAGATGTGTTTTAGTAAAAGTTGAGTAAGAACCCCGTATTAGGCAACGGCCATTGGAGAGTCATGTGTGCTGCTGTGTGTCTCTATGTGTGTGTGTGTGTGTGTGTGTGTGTGTATGAAACCCAACACGAGTGAATAAACCCGCCCCGTTTCCTCAAAGTCCCGTTAACTCTCTCATCTCCATCTTTTACAGTCTCTGTCACTGCCTTTCAATTATTATTTTCATATTTTACATTTTTCCTGGAATTATTTTAAATTACATTACATTATTGCTTTTTATGTAGGCTAACTGTTATGTATATGTTATTGTGCAGGATATAGCCTATTTTATAAAAATATGTCTGCAGCTCACAGAATTGCATCTAGCAAGGTCATAGGTATAATTCACACTGAACGCAACTGATAATACTGTATGCCTTAATGCAATGCAAGTCCGTTTAGATAAACTGTCTGCCAAACATAAAATGTTATCTTCCTGTGCCTGATTTTCTTTCAGTTGATGTCAAAATTGTCCCCACCAGTAGGCTATGACACACATTTGATCACTCATAAATTTCAAATGGATAAAATGATGTCCTCTATTTTATATTCTTGATAAAAATCTTATTTTAACTTGTTTTGAACAGTGTTCCTGCCAGTTATCCATGTGAAAGATAAGACATCATCAGTGGTGTGAAATACAAAAATGGCAGGTTGTCTTAACAATATGTTCAGCTTAAAACATAATATTACTTTTAAAAATATTATCTAATTGACTACAAAGGCCTAGTGGTGAAAACCCTGGTTTGAAGTAACCAAATAAGCTCCCATTCCCCTAACGTTACTGTCACCTTACATTGACTAATTGTTCTGTTGCGTATTTCACATTAATGTGTGGTTTAGTCTTATCACTGTGACTTGTGCACTGACTGTAAGTGAAACCACAGACGTAAAGGAAGTCTGGGATGTTATGTTCCAAATTTAACACATTGTAAATGAGCCCCATTTCACACATTGTAAAGTGTCTTCCGCACACAATTCTCAAAATAAACTCTTAAAGAGCCCCATGCCTGTCTTAATAAACATTCACACTTCTGGAACAGTGGAGATTGACAACCTAAAATGTTGCTTCAATGGATACAGTCAGGCCCACAAAAAAATAAAAACATAGGATAAAAACAATCTGCAGATTCCATTCGAGCACGGGCATACTTCAGAAAAACTATTTTATTTTCCAGTTCAAAGTTTCTTATTGTTTAATGTCACCCCAAGTTGTGGTACTTCATGTCAGCATACGGGGTAATTAATGTGGTGCAGGAAGTGAATCCTGGTTTCTCCAGTTTTGATTACCTGCTATGATCGCAGCAGGTGTTTCTAAACACCCTTGTTAATATCATGTTGGATGTCTTCTACTCCAGGCCTCTGCCCAGGCCTATTTTGGGAGTAACATTAGCCCACCCAATCAACATCCACACAGCGCCATTTCAGCTTCTCACAGCCAGAGATGTGACCCTCCCAAGAAAAACATTTTCGGTATCTTAGCTAACATGTTGGTGCCAAGTGGACAAATAAAGTATCGGTATCATGGACAGTCTGAAATCAGAATGGTGCCCAGAAGAAACCCTGCCCACCTCACTGTCCTTTTCCTATAATGGTCAAACTCTCCAGACCCTTCAAGAGAAGACCTCATAGCATTCTTAATCAATCCATTCTGACAGATACAATCTGAAATGCATTGTTGTCAAGCAGCGGGACAGTCCTGTCTATGATGGTATTAGAGACCAGAGAAATCAAAAAAAGCACACTGTCTGCTGTATTGCAGACAAAAATGACAGAAACTATAAGCTCCAATTTAACTGGCCGGGTTAATGTTACTTTTTTGTGTACGTTTTGAATCCCCTTGGAAACAAAATCATTGTTTCAAGGTACTAAGGTGCAACAACAAGTACATTCAAGAAAGACTAAATCACTGTTTACCGGTTTGTCAGTTACCAGGTTAATTATTAACCTATAATTAATTAAACCTTTTAAAGATACGATTAGAAGTTGTTGCTGTTGTTTTTATTTTGAGAACAGAAAGCTAATAGAAAGTATACAACTATTTCCAAATCTAGTTGTGAACAGACTATTTTCTGCTATATCTTTTAAATGAAACATGTTTGGCCGTATTATGTTGTTTAGGCATTTGTGGGTCGTTCTTATCCAGAATATTTGACAAAGTCAACCAAGTCTGGCTACACAGCTGTCAAAAATCCAACAAAGCATCTGAACTGTTAAATTGACTAAAACCTTTGATTCCACGGGCTCAGCATTAATGTCCATTGCATTTTTCCCCATACAATGAAAGTGAAGGCTGATATCACTCTATCTAATATCTCTTTTTTGTGTTGCATATCATAGAGGGTTGGCTTGACATGTGCATAATCAAGCAAATTGCAGAATTTAAATATTGGGTAAATTATCTAACTAAACAAACTCTTCCCTTAAACTGACTTAAGTCAACATAAAAAACTCTGGGTGCCCTTACAGATCACATCATATGAAAACCCACTACATTGTTTGAGTCTCCCAGCCTCCTATGTACAATGTACTTTTCATCCTGCTTGTTGCTAACAAACACACTAGCTGGTCTACAAACTATTGACACTAACCACATGCATATATAAGAACATTTTACACACACTTCCCTGCCTTATCTAATGAAACTACAGGCAGAGAGCCCAACACATGGACTGTCTTGTAAATATTTAATGTACCAAGATGTTACTCTCATAGGCGTCAATTACAGTGTGGACAAAGGGGACATGTTGTTACCACTTCCACAGCAAAGATGTTTCTAATAAGGATAAAGCATCCTCTGGTGAAAAGGGTTTTTTATTCTATTAGTAGATATTATAGTGATTTATTATCTCATAATGTTGAATCAAAATGTAATAACTAGACCTTCTGGTATATGTACACAGTTTTTTTGTGTTTAATAAACAAATAATCATTTGTCAATAACATTTGTACTGAAATTTATTCTGTTTATGAAAACATGTTGAAACAACTAAAACCAAACAACAAAGATTCCATGTTTTGCGTAGTATGGCCTTATAAAATAAGTTTTCTACATAGATTTTAGACTTTCCAGCATAAGATGATTGATTCATGTTGCAACCAATCAGCTTTATCCTCTACATTTTAAATAGTTGGTTAGCATTCACTAGATGTTCACAGCACTCTTTAAAAGTTCCTCTGAAACATTTCTTCCTCCTGTATAGATCTGCTATGGGTTATTACATATGTTATTTGTCATTTCCAACACCATGTTAAAATTGTTTTAAAAACTCTGTCGAGTTTTTTTATAAACTGAGTCGAGCAGAGTACTAAAACAAACTAGCCAATCAGCAGTAAGGGGTGTGTCTACTCACAATGTTTGAGGAGAGAGTGCTCAGTGCACAGGACGGAAATTAGCCGAGTAACTAAATTACTAAATTATTAATCACAGGTTCATGTTAGTTAAAAGTGGTTACTAGAATGAATACTAGAATTCCTATGTAGTTATTCATTAAATACTTGTACCAGTATTCTAAAGTGTTAACCGGTAAAAATGATCACCACAGAATTACAAAAAAACATAAAAGGTTTAAGTGTGTCTATTTTTTGTTACATATGTAATTACTGAATCAGTAACTACTATTTTTCATTCATCCCCAAGAACTACTAAAAACTACAGTACACATGTTCATAATTAATATGAACAATGCATAATGTATAATTAATTCTAAACTAAAGGTCATGTTAACCCACTAATACACTCTCAGAAATAAAGGTACAAAAGTTGTCATTGTGGCAGTACACTTTTGTACCTATTAGGTTTAAATATGTACACTGAAAGTACTAATATGCACCTTTACGGTATCAAAACAGACCCTTTAGGTACAAACATGTTCTTTTTGAAAAGGTTCCACCCCAGTGACAGCTTTTGTACCTTTATTTCTGAGAGTGTAATGACTCACATTTTACCAAATTCTTCAGATGGAATTACTAATTATTTGGATCAGTATTCTAAAGTAAAGATCATGATAACTCCCTGGTAATTACTGACATTGTCATTGTAAACTTTTGAGGTATTTGTAAGGTTCCTGTAAGTAATTAATAATGATAGATTTCATAACACTTAAACCATTAGTGGATTGCCTTGATCTTCACTTTAGAATACTTAGTAATTTCTTCAGAAGAATGTAGTAACACTTGAGTCATTACTATCCAAAACCTTACATATATCTCAAAAACATTACCATCAAAAATATACCAAATAAGTAGTTCCTTTAGAAGGATTTGATAATGCATGTCATTACTAGTGAGATACACTTTTTATAATGACATACTGTACATTATGCCTAATTTACATTCATTTTGAATATGTTTATAGTAGTCTAGTATGTCTAGGTTATAAGATTAAATATGAGTTATTTATTAGCTAATAGTTAACTGCCAGTTTTAACTGAGCACTATTACTTACTAAATCATTATTCAGAGTTTCATGTTAGTTGATAGTGGTGCATGTTAACAGTGCATTATTAATTCCTGTGTAGTTATTCATTAACTACAGTACAGTACTTTAAAATGTTGACCAATAAAAATAACCACAGAATTACAAAAGAACCATAAAAGGTTTAAGTGTGTCTAATTTTTGTTACATTGTGTAATTAGTGAATGGGTCCCCATGTACGCTCATGCACTCAACCTGTCTTTACAAGCCGTTCAAGCAAAATCACAAAACAAACTGCAAACATATGTGTTCCAAATCTAAATAAAATCCAATATAGTGTGTTAATTTGACTTAATATGCACAAGATTTTGTCAAGTTGACATCACAACACGCACAACAGTATGGATCTCCTAAACACTTTTAATGCAAGGTGATACTCATTGTGTGTATTTATATGACGTCTATCCAATGAGCTATATGTGGGACAAATCATGCATGAATCAGACTGAAGTGGTGCTCCACCCTTGTATTGCATTTAATTCAGAGCTGAAAGTGGTTGAACATACAGCAGAGATCTTTATCAGAGCAAAGTCTGGAGGTGGTTACAGAGGCGAGTCATAGGATACCAGACAGACTTCACAATATCTGAGATAACACACCGATCACATACAATACACACACACACACACACCACAAATTTCTTTATCATTCTCTTGTATCTCCCACCACCCACCTGTGCGGAGGAGAAACCATTATGCAGTTTCAGTTTTAGCTTTCCATTTTCTTCTTTCGCCCATCAACCCCTGTGACAGCCGAGTCTTTCGGGATCTTGTCCATCTAAAAACATGTGGTAAGGCTTGTGGAATGTTTTAAATGGCTCCCAGATGTGAATGTTAGACAGCTTTAACTCTTTCCCAACACCCTCCCAGGGGAATGACAAATTCTGCAAAAAAGGAATCGCCACAACCGCTCTGGATGCTAATTAGCCTTTATGCTGCTATAAAAGCATTGCATCACGTGTCTTGCTATGATGCGTTTACACATCAGTGTCTGGTTTGTTTTATGCGGCCAGCGATAAAAGTATTTATGTGTGTTTGTGCTACTAAGCAGTTTGCAAATTGAGGTAGTAAAGAGCTACTCTACATCTCCAGGCACTGACGCTTGGGCTGCTAAGAGCTGACTGATGACAGAGGCTTATCCACAATCCTTTTCCACATAAGCAATCTCCATTGTGCACTCTTTTTTTGTGTTTCCTTTTATGAGCCATCTTTCTCGCACTGTGCATGTCTTAACACTTACAGATAGACCCACCAAGAATCTGCATGCACAGATGTCATCAGTATTGAAACATCTGTCACAAATCATTTTAGTATCTTCACTAGTGTCAAGGAAGCTACTTTGAAAAAGTTTACCAAAATCCTGGAGCTACAAACCCTGCTGGGAAAAAAAGAGGAGAACCAGTTGGTTGGCTGGTCTTAGCTTGTTTAGGCTGGTCAAGCTGGTCTCATAGCCTGGTCAAGTTGATCTTAATGTTTTAAGGTCATTGTATTGTGCAAGGAACGATTAATTGATAGCTTTCCCATTGTGACAAAGGCTCAGAGTCCTGCACTAATGATATACCCCAGCAAGGGGATTGTGGAGAGGTTGAACTCACACTTAGGTAGTTTGGCATAGAGCTTGTGTTGAATTAGTCTTTGCAGCACTGTGTGGACATGTTCAATGTGGCTTTGCAGGTCCTCGGAGGGAATTGAAATATCGTCAATATACACCACTAAGAATTTGTTAAGCATATTACATTTACATTTATTCATTTAGCAGACGCTTTTATCCAAAGTGACTTACAGGTGAGCAGTTGGGGGAATGGTGCCTTGCTCAAGTGACTTACCTCAGTCGTGGTATTGAAGGTGGAGAGAGCGCTGATTATATAATATGTTGTTTACGAGGGCCTGGAAGACAGACGGACTAACAAGGTACTCGTTGTGGCCTGTGGTGGTGGAGAAAGGAGGGAGAAGGGAGGTGGCAGTTGTATAGCTTGTGTTTTACTGAAGGCGAGGTGTAGGTTGTGATAAGGTGATGGCAGGGTGTCAAAGTGCTCAGTGTCCCCCATAGTGTCTGGAGAAGGATGCTCGGTCCTTTGAGGAAATGTAAAGCAAAGCTGGTGACTATTGCATTATCTCTCCTCTCCTCCAGGAAATTACTGGATCATGTGCTGTGAGCCATGGGTGTCCGAGGATCACGGGGTGATGGGGTGAGTGAATCTAGTGAAATTGTATGGTTTCCTTTTGCAGTGCGCCGGTGATGAGGGTGAGTTTCTCAGTCAGGCTGCTGACCTTGCCAGATCCTAAGGGCCGTCGAGGGCTTCCACAGCAACGTGAGGGGTACATGGAATGAAAAGAGATGGTGATGATTAGCAAAGGCCTGGACAATAAAGTTCCCGGCCTCACCCAAATCAATGAGTGCCTCCGTCATAATGCTCTGTCCTTTAACCAGAAGACAAACCCCAAGCAGTAAACAAGAAGAGTAAAGATTCGGCCTCACCCAGGGAACTGCAATGCGTGGAGGCCTGGAGGGACAACTGGCGCAGAGATGTCCTGGCAAACTGCAATATAGACACTGATGGTTCCTCATTTGCCTCTCACGTTCCTCCTCTGTCAGGCAAGTAAAGCCGATTTTCATGGGCTCCTAAGTTGGTGTACTGGAGAAGGATGAAGGCTGAGAGGTGTAGCGTCAGCCTCAACGTGAGCGAAGAAGGGTATCCACCTTGATGGACGTATCCATATACTCCTTCAGAGTCTTTCCCTCATCATGACATGCCAATTCCAACTGTTAAAGCTGGGCAGCGAGCGAGCTGAGAGGCTTGCCGGGAGACCTCGTTGATAACTCTGAACACAGCCGCTGGATCCTGATCTGGCAAAGTCTTCTGTGACAAAGGCTCAGAGTTGTTCGGATCCATTTGCAGGTTTTTATTTAGAATAAACAGACTCATCGCCAAACAGGCAAAAGGGTCTGGGTATGATATAATACTCAGGCGACAGTACCCGCTGCTGGCGGTCGGAGAGAGCCACAGAGGCACTGTTGGTGACACCCATTTTATTATATCAGTCTTCTGTGACAAAGGCTCAGAGTTGTTCGGATCCATTTGCAGGTTTTTATTTAGAATAAACAGACAGAAATGCTCATCGCCAAACAGGTTAACTTGAGACAATCCAAAAGACAGATCAGAAAACAGGCAGTAATCAAAATGGCAGGAGGCAATAATCAGAGTCCAGATAAACAGTCCAGGGTCATACACGGAAAATCCAACACAGGGTAGAACACTCAGAATTAGGTCCATTAGACGATAAGACTCCCCAACATGTTAGCAAAAGTCCACGCCTTATAAAGGCAAGTAAACATAAAAGTAAAGGCAAGGTATGCGGGGCAAAAGGGTCCGGGTATGATATAATACTCAGGCGACAGTTCCCGCTGCCGGCGGTCGGAGAGAGCCACAGAGGCACTGTTGGTGACACCCATTTTAATATATCAGAAATAAACATTGTTTGTATTTTACTGCCTCTAGTGCTCATTTTAACTGAAAACTGCAGTAAATTCAATTTATAAGTACACAGGTAGTCTAGCAATAGTGTGGCTTGTTGTTGTCTTGATCAGTATCAAACAACATCTTGGTTGAATTCTTTTTAAATCTCACTCCTCATAGCAATGCATTCTGGGATGGCCTTATCAGTTCAGATATGTTATCCTGGACACCAGGACAGCTTCGAAATATCACTGAGTTGTGTATTTTTAAAGCACAATTGAAGACACATCTTTTTAGCCTAGCTTTTGATATGTAGCCTTTTTTACATATATATATGCTCTTTTAATTCTTTTATTCTGGAAAGCGCCCCGGGCACCTTTAGGTTGTTGTATGGCGCTATATAAATAAAATTTGATTTGATTTGATTTGTGTTCGCACAACTAAGCTCTGGATTGTGCTAGTATCAGCCAATCGTCGAGGTAGTTGAGAATGCGAACCCCTTTCTCCTTAAGCGGAGTCAGGGCAGCCTCCGCTACTTTGGTAAACACACAGGGAGAGCCTGAAAGGCAGAACGCGGTACTGATATGCCTGACCTTCTAACGCGAATCTCAGCAATGGCCTGTGGTGTGGAAGGATCGAGACATGAACGTATGTGTCCTTCAGGTCTATAGCTGCAAACCAATCCTGGGGACAGATGCATTGAAAAATGCATTTGGCGTCAACATCTTAAACGGAAGGCTGTGAATAGCCATTTCAAGACTCGCAGATCCAGGATCGGTCATAACCCGCCACCTTTCTCGGGCACTATGAAGTATGGGCTGTAAAACTCCGTCCTCATATCGGCTGGAGGTACTGGCTGTATTGCTCTCTTCGCCAAGAGAGTAGCAATCTCTGCACGTAAGACAGGGGCATTTACAGCGTTCACTGATGTGAAGTGAATGCCCCTGAACCTAGGAGGTCGCCAGGTGAATTGAATCGCATAGCCGAGCCGGATGGTCCGAAGGAGCCAACGAGACAGTATGAGCCCTATCCAGGCATCTAAGAACCGCGCAAGAGGCACCAACGGAACAACCAGGGTGCTGGTGGTGGGGCAGCACTGGGGAATGCAGGGACCCAGCCCAGGCATCTCTAAGGCGGTCCGGGGCAGGGTCCGAGTGTGTGCAACTCTTACCTGCGTTCCAGCAGGAGTGAGGCTGGAAGCCCGCAAAGTAAAACTCCCGGGTCTCGAACTGCTGCCTGTAATGAGAAGAGAGTGAATGTGTAACAAGGCTCTTTTTATAGGTCGGTTGACAACACCTCATCCCCTCAAGGGACCCAGAGATAGGGAAATCTGCTCTTTTGTTGAGTGTTTGGGTACCACTGACCCTAATGTTCAAACAAAACAAAAGATTCTCCACCCGCCCCTTCTCGGAGGAGGGAGTGGTGCGTTCACCATCTTAGGCTCCTCCATCCCTTGGTCGCCCGTTCTAGGGCCTCTTACATCTCCTCTTTCCACCGGGTTTTGCAGGGGCCTGGGCGGGCTGGGCAGGTGCCTGACTGCCGGCTCCTCGACACGGCCGATGTAAAGGCTGCTGTGCTGGCTTCAGAGGAGCGGGGGCAGCAGCGGGGCACCGCGGCAGGATTTAACAGAAGTCCTGGTCTGCTTCTTGGCGGTGGAAAACTGCTGGGCGAAGGTTTCCACCACGTCACCGAAGAGGCCGGTCTGGGACACGGGAGGGTTCAAGAACCGAGTCTTGCGGACACTGGCCTCCGCTTCCTCTCCAGAGTCGAACTCTCCTCCTGATGCTGTGACTAACATCTGGTCATCAGGGGGAGCACCAAAGGTAACATCCGGCCCCGTTTTCGGTGCCGAACGCTTCAATGGCAGCTCCACCGGTGTCGGAGTGAGGGCGACAGGAGGCGCAGTCCGAGGAGTGTTCCTGACTGTCACCGTAATGCCAGCCCTTCCCTCGCCGGAAGTGGAAGCTCCGCGGGCGCGGGAGGGGGACTCCACCACGCTCAAGGTAATGGAGCCTGGTCCTCAGCTCCGAGATGGTCATCTTGCCGCAAGCGGAACATGACTCATCCACAAACTTTGCCTTAGTGTGCTCGAGGCCCAGGTACATAAGACAATGTTTGTGACCGTCTGCCGGCGCCAAGTAATGGCTGCACCCAAGAACGCACTGGTGATACGACATCCTTAAAAGGGCGCGTCTTTAAAAAGACGTACCACCAGTAAGCCTGTCTCTTTAGGCTTTGCTCTTTCTGTGAAGGCTGAAGCGCACAGAGGAGATTGGATCACAAAATTGGATAGTGAAATGCAATTGCGTACGCCACTCGACTGGAAACACCGCCACTGAAAACGCTGTGACACTCTCCGTCAGGTAAGCAGAACAAATGCCCAGGAACTGTCGCATGTAGCTTGGCTCTGAAGCAAAAAGCTATATGCTTAATCCGCTGACCTACTTATACTCGCTCTGCGATCAGGTACAGCTGGATATTAATCAGCATATGCCAATTTCATTGGCGTGTTTATATACATGGAGAGTTGATTTGTCATCTCGAAGTGAGATTCCTAATCGTCGGTCACCGACGTGACTCGGAGTGACCGATTGAAAGGGAACAATCAGGTATAGCAGCAAAAGGGTTAATAGTCACTGAAGTAAAATGTCAATGTTAAGGAAATAATACACAGTCTTTTCTAGAAGGAGTAGTATTAGTGTAAAGTAGTAACTAACACTTCTACCTTCACTGGCTGCAAACAGCACGCTAAAGTACATAGATTCATCCTGGTCCTTTACCAGCACATGACCAACATAAACCTGCAAAGGTCCATCTTAAACCAGCAAAAGACCAGCATAAACCAGCATCCCTGCTTCAAAACATACCTAACCAGCATATTCTGTTTTCTTTTAGCAGGGAAGAACACCTCAGCACCTCGCTTTCACAAATATTTTACTTTCAGCCATGTAGTTTATGAATTATATAAGTTTTTTTTTGTCATTAATAATCAGAGTCTGATAGCCCTTTCCCTTTTGTAACATAATTAAAGCTCCCACAGTTTAGTGCATGAGGTGTCCAACATTCGTACTTAATTTTTTTGGTTATTTTTCATGTGTAGACTTCCTGGTTCCTTATGTTTTTGAAATGCTCTTGAGGTAGGCCTACAAATAAAAGCAATGTAGAAATCCTGGTCAGGACGCGTCCGGGAAAAATGGCTCGTATGGTCACCCTATATTTATGTCCATAATCTGGGTATTTAAAGTGCTTTTTTTATTTTTGAAATTTTCAGTGTGAACACAAACTCATATTATTATACTACAAAATGTTGTAGAATAGTGCGTAAGTACGCAATTTGGGACGCACCATAGAACAGTGCTAGCAACATGCTTATCATTCTAGAAACTTGATAATAATGTTAGTGGTATGCTAAATCATGCTAGTAACATATTCATCTTAAACTGTGGTAACAGCATGTTAACTCACATTAAATAATGCTAGCAACATGCTTATTCATGTTAAATCATGCTAGCAACATGGCTTAACCATCCTAAATCATGGTAGCAACATGTGATTAATGCTCCCCACTCCATACCAAACTTCAGTGTCAATAATTAAATTAAATGTTTTAGCTTTTCAAATTTTTAAACCATACTTTCTCATGCTAAATTCAAAGTTTGTCTGTGAACTTTACTCATCTAGTTAAGTTTGTTCTTGTAAGCTGTTGGGATGATGGGGACAGTGCGATTTGGAGGTTAATATAAGAGAGTAAAATAGTGTAAAGTTCTCAGTGCATATTTTTCTCTTATTTTCATGTAGGTGACATGAATTTAAAATCACGGGCAAAACGCTACACAAAGGTAATAACGGTTCTGTCTTTTTTTTAGACTGGAGTGATATGATTCATCTGTACAAAGTGTCAGTCATTGATAAATTGAAGAATCCGAGCGAGTGTAATCTTCCATGTGTTGATCTGGCTACCCATTATACTGAGCCATTGATCGTTCAGAGAAGCAAAGAGCAGACTGATCAATACTACCGTCATCATGTGAGGTCTGTGCACCCTTCTAGATCAAAACCATCATCTCAACTGTTGACAAAAGACAAAAATCACAGCATCAGAATAGACCAGCTGTTTAGTCCTGACAGTGATGGAAACACACCGAAAACTGTGACTCTCAATGGAGATTGTGGAAGAGGGAAATCCTTCATGCTACAGAAGATCATGTTTGACTGGGCTTCTGGAGAACTCAACAAAAAAATTGATGTAGTTTTTCTGTTGAAGTGTGATGAGCTGTTGAAATGTGTTTCTGATGAGATGAGCTTGAGTGAGCTCTTGAGCTGGAGTTGCAGTTTAACATCAGATCAGATCTCACAGATACTAGATTCAACACCAGAGAAAGTCCTCATCCTCATTGACGGATTTAATGAGTATGCATTTTCTTTTCCCAGTAAATTTGTGTTTATACTCTATCCATCCATGAGAGCGCCACCTGTGGATATTCTTAGAAACCTGTTGGAGGGAATCTTGCTTCCTGAGTCTTTCCTGCTGGTTACCACCAGATCAGATGCTGGTACACTGATGAATCTCCTCAAGGG
>JAUCMT010000021.1:2919909-2930527 GCA_032357475.1 Enteromius thamalakanensis
GAATGTTTTCGTCAAAAACATTAATTTCTTTTCGACTGAAGAAAGAAAGACATGGACATCTTGGATGACATGGTGATAAGTAAATTATCAGCAAAAGTTTTTTTGAAAGTGAACTTCTCCTTTAAGCTGTTAGCTCGTTATGACTATTTAATACGACAAAATCAAAAAGTAGCCTATTAATAGATTCAAATTGTCAATTGAATGAGCAGAGATAACTGAAAATAAGCATTCAGATATTACTTTTATGTCCTTATGATAAGCTGACTATATTAACCTACTGCCAGAGCCATACAGAGAGATAGCTGATGTTACTTGTTACTGCTATTTAAAAGTAATTCCTTACATAAAAATATTACTGATTCTAAATTGTAATGCGTTACGTACTCCTGTATTAGTTTTGAGTTACTTTCACCAAAATAGAAAGCTCTGCATTCAACTAAACACAAGACTAAAGCTTGTCACAGCATCATCAAAAGTAGCCTAATTACCAGGAATATGTCAGAGGAAAAAAGTAGGAAGATATTTTAAATAATTCTGTGTTTTCTGAGTCCGTGTCAAAAAGATAAATTTCCTGACTCGCAATCTCCTCTGATGCACCTTAAGTCATCTTTATGGATTAAAATTATAATGAAAGAGGTTTTGTTTTCAATTTCTTTTTTATTTCGTTAAGGTCATTTAAAGCGTTTTTCGCTAAGTTTTTAGCCTAGAAAAAATCTTTTTAGCCTAGCTTTTAATATGTAGCCTTTTTTACATATATATATATATATATATATATGCTCTTTTAATTTTTTATTCTGGAAAGCGCCCTGGGCACCTTTAGGTTGTTGTATGGCGCTATATAAATAAAATTTGATTTGATTTGATTTGATCTGCAAATACGGTAGTTTAGCATTGGCATTTTCTGGTTGTAACTGCTTTCATATTGGGAGCAAGCCGACAATGATGTATAAAATGATGTATAGATACACTGGATTTGGAACAGAAATACTGTTTCTGGTGCACATTATAAACATATAAAAAGGCTTGCAGTATTTCTTGTTTGAAGTATGAAAGGCTAGTGGCAAAATATCAGTACTTCTGTCTTTCTTAGAACTAAGAATTAAATTCTTGCAGTTATGCTGTCCGTTTTTAAAAGAATCAGGTCAAATCAACGCTGAGGCTTTGTAATGATTTTCGGCCATGTGGTAAAAGATTTGAGTGCTGAGAAAGAAGGGGTCTGGAGAGGTTGAAGGAGGTAAACTAATAGCGTCACTGCTTTAGGGAGGAGACATGGGGCTGATAGATATCCTGCAAGCAACAAACTCAAGTGACCCCAGTCTCTGCTCACTCTCTCTCTCTCTCTTGTCTTGGATCAGTGTTTTGTGAAGCAGTTGTCCAACACACTAGTAATCGTGCCAGCCAGGCTGCTTTCAGGACTCAGGCTTTTTAGTAAGAGACATAATCATTTAGTGTTACCAACTCCAGGAAAATCACGCATGTAAGCAGAGTAACAACTCAAAGGGTCCCTGAGCAGTGTGCACTTCTCACTGCTCCATTCACTCAGCTGGCTTTTCTTATATTACTACAAGGAAATAAAAATTGCATGCTTATTACACACTAATACGTATTTCAAGCAGTTTAGTTAAAAATAAAAGATTAAAAGAGATAAATGCTTTAAAATTTTAAAATATACTATATTTAATTTAGCAATACCTGTCAAATGTTTATTTAATTCAAAATCTGTGAAAACAGTGAATATTGTGAAATATTAAAACAACTAAAAAGACTTGGTTTTTTTTATATATATTTCAAAATGTCATTCATTTTTTTAAGCTTTAAAGGGGTCATATAATGCCAGAAGCACTTTTACAAGTCGTTTAAAATGAAATGTGTGTTGGCAGTTTGTGTACACAACTACCCTATAATGATTAAAATCAAAATGTTTTTTTGCAATCTCCTTTGTTTTCTCCTTTCCCTAATCAAGCCATTTGACTATGTGATGCCACACGGTTAGATGCCCCACCCACGATTGTTGATTGAAAGCTGTGTTTCACACAGACTGGACTGGTGTCTTACCTCAGACCCACCCTAAATGAGCCTTCATCAGTCTGAGTAAAATGGGTGTTTTTTTCCACCACTACTAAAAGGGGTCTTTAGAAGTTGATATGATTGTTTAGGGTTTTAATGAAAACTCTATAACATACTTTGGTTAAATTCCTCAAATGTACTATAAAAACACCTTTAAAAAATCTGTTTTCAGCAAGCCATTCTAGTCCATGTAGCTTTAAATGCTAATGATCTCTGCTGACCCCACCCCTCTCTTCCGATGCTCTCTAAAATAGCAGAAGACGTAACTCAGGGGAGAAGAATGGTTAATTAAATTATGTTATTTTTGTTTTCTTTTTGCAAAGAAATTGTATTCTCCTAGTGTGCAAAACTGGACTTATTTATGTACTACTATGTTTCTGGATCTGAAAACATCTCAGTTGTATTGCTGGAGGTTCAGATAGCTCTCTGATTACATCGAAAACCTGACAATATAGACATTTATTATGTGATGAAAGATTTCTATTTCAATGTTCTTTTTTAATATATATATATATATATTCTATTAATTTTCAACATTGATAATAATAAACACACGCACACAAACCTTCCTCAGATCCATCCCAGCCCATAAAGAAGTGCTGAGTTCCTTTCTAAGCAGCATTAAACAGCTGGTGGTTTCATATCGCAGAGAGGAGAGCGGTGAAACATAGCCTCTTGCTGGGAGAGACTGTCTATTCACGTTGCAGAGGCTGTAGACAGAAAACAGCACAATAGTAAGTGTGGACAGAAGCACTTGGGCGCTTAGCCAAGAGAAAGAAACACAAGCCTGTGCAACCTGTTTCTACTCTAACAGGTTCATCCTTCTGTATTAGGATGTAAACAGCAAAAGACAGTTAGTCTTGTGCTCTTAAGCCTCTGTATCTGAGAAGCTTGCATGAGCTGCATCCAAAGAGATGGCAAATACAGCCAGGAAAAACTGGTCGATTTTAAGCAGCGTTAGCACTGCAAATTCAAAGGGGTAGTTTATAGTACTCTATAAGTCAGAAGAATTCACCCACCCAATCTGCCTAAATTACACTCTGGATATGACTATCAGTGTAAATATTGATGTGTACTGCATTGGCATTGTCACGCCGTCAGCAACATCTGTTCCAGAGTCAGCAACCACAGACCACACTCATATCCAATCAGCCAGATCTAGGTCACCGGAGTTCTAACACCTGAACGCAATCAGCCTAGCCCTTTAAGAGATCGCTCAGCCAGTTCCTCAATGGCTGAGCTCAAGGTTGGACGCTCTTCCCTACCTGCAGTTTCACCTGCTGCCACGCTGACTCTATCTCCCAGGCTGGCTGGTTCCCCTCTATGTGCTGTGGCTGGATAAAGACTGAACTTGACTCAAAACAGTAAAGTGAGATCCCTTACCTGTTACTTACCTGTTGGACTCTAACTGTGTGAACTCATTGTTGACATTGTGCACTTACCTGAAGATACTCACCTTAAAAGACTTTCCAGCGATGTCCTTGGTTATATTTCTGTTTGAGTTCACACAGCATCTGTTGGAAGAGATCGCTGATGATTAAATTCCCTGTTGATTTCAATAAAACTTTTACTATTGAACTCACCTCTTTTGTCTTCCATTATCTGAGCGTGACAGAAGCTCAGCCCTGCAAAACTATATGGAGCAGATGGAACAGGAGGAACCCACAACGATCGCTGAGCCTTACCTAACTTTTCTTCAGATATTACAAGAAATCAAGAGTTTCACCACAACCAGCCCAGTATCAAAACCTCAAATCTTCTCGGGAGATCAGCCAAACTGTGAGGGATTTTTATTACAATGTTCTTTATTTTTTGAAGCTAATCCTGAGAAATTCATAAACGAAAGAAGTAAAGTTGCTTTTATAATCACCTTGCTATCTGGACGAGCACTTAACTGGGCAGAAGCTGTATGGAGATCGGAAAGTTCACATGTGTCTTCTTTATCCTCTTTTCTGGAGCAGTTTTGCCTTGTTTTTAGACAACCCACCTCGACGTTAACCACACACGAAGAACTACTCCAACTTCGACAAGGGAAACATTCCATCCATGAGTATATCCTTCGTTTCCGAACGCTTTCAGTATCAGGTGGATGGAATGATGTAGCCCTTCTGGCAGTTTTTCGTCGAGGTTTGAATGATGACATTCGCAAACAAATGTCTATATACAATGATCATGTGGGTTTGGATGCTTTTGTAAAACGGGCTGCAACGATAGCACAGCATTTGAATGCATGTGAATTTCCAACTCTCGATTCACCCACAGCCACACAGTGTGAGGAACCAATGCAGACTGACACTTACCGATTATCACCACCAGAGATTTCGTGAAGGATTATGCTTGTATTGTGGAGGATCTTCACATGTAATCACCAATTGTCCCGTCAAACCAGCTCGTATGATGGTGAGTACAGGACAGGCTGACAAATATACTCTACCTTTAGTGGATGTGGAATTGTGTGTGAATAATAACCTGTACTCATTACGAGCCCTCATAGATTCCGGTGCAGCCGGGAATTTAATTTCGTCTAAGTGTGTAAATTCACTACAGATTCCTGTTCAGGAAAGCAATGTCGCTTACCGAAATATCACTATCCAAGGAAAACCCCTGGATGCCCAACCCATTCACACGAGCACTGTAGATCTGAAACTCTGCATCGGAATCTTTCACCAAGAGACTATAAAGTTCTTTGTATTACCTGAAGCTAATGTGGACATTCTTTTAGGGAGACCCTGGCTTGCCAAACATCACCCAGAGGTTCATTGGAAGTCAGGAGATATTATGTCTTGGAGTTCTCACTGTTTTAATCACTGTCTGTCATCTTTTTCAGAAGTATCAGCAATACCCTGTTTTTCTACGTCCGTGGAGAGCCCTGAATCCAAGGTGCAGCACCGCATTCCCCCTGAGTACCTGGAGTATAGAGATGTGTTCAGTAAGGAAGCAGCCACCCATCTTCCACCACATCGACTCTGGGATTGCGCCATTGAACTTCGCCCACAAGCCTCATTACCCAAAGGCAAAGTATACCCCCTTTCACTACCCGAGCACCAAGCTATGGAAAAATATATCCAAGAGGCGTTAGCACAAGGGTTTATCAGACCTTCCACATCCCCAGCAGCCTCAAGCTTTTTCTTTGTCTCGAAGAAAGACTGGGGACTGCGCCCGTGCATAGATTACAGAGCACTTAATGCACAAACTATCAAATTTGCTTACCCTCTGCCACTCATTCCTTCCACACTGGAAGAATTACGCCATGCCACGGTATTCAGTAATTTGGATCTCAGAAGCGCTTACAGTTTAATACGCATACGTAATGGAGACGAATGGAAAACCGCTTTTGTCACCTCCAGCGGCCATTAGGAATATTGCGTTATGCCATATGGGTTATCCAACTCTCCTTCTGTGTTCCAGAACTTTATGAATGAGATATTTCGGGACATGTTGCATAAGTTTGTTGTGTTGTATATTGATGACATTCTCATTTATTCTAAGGATCTCACCAGCCACATATCTCACGTTCGATAAGTACTGCACCGGCTACGCCAGCACCACCTGTTTCTCAAGGGAGAGAAATGCGAGTTTCATTTGGACCAAGTACACTTCCTCGGTTATTATATCAGCCCTGATGGGATAGAGATGGATCCAAAGAAAATCTCCGCAGTACAGAATTGGCCAGAACCCACCACTGTGACGGAGTTACAGCGCTTCCTGGGGTTCTCCAATTTTTACTGCAGGTTTATAAAAGGTTATAGTATCCTTTCCTCTACTCTTACCTCCCTCTTGAAAGGTGCCAAGAAAAAGATCTCCTGGGGAGACGAAGCCCGTGCAGCCTTTACCCACCTGAAATCCGCATTCTGCTCTGCACCCATCTTGAAGCATCCGAAACCTGAATTACCTTTCATAGTGGAGGTGGATGCAGCTACTACGGGCGTAGGAGCAACGCTTTCCCAGGAATATGGTAATCCCCCAGTCCTACATCCCTGTGCCTACTTTTCACACAAAATATCTAGTTCTGAACAAAACTACGATGTGGGGAACAGAGAGTTGTTAGCCATTAAACTGGTGTTAGAAGAGTGGCGTCACTGGCTGGAGGGGGCAGTAAATCCATTCACGGTCATCACTGACCACAAAAATCTACAATACCTTCGTGAAGCCCGAAGATTGAACCCCTGTCAAGCCCGATGGGCTCTATTTTTTACCCGCTTTGATTTTAAAATATCATACAGGCCGGGAACCAAGAACACGAAGGCGGATGCCCTATCCCGACTGCACCAGCCAGATCCTACCACTGAAAACCCAGAGACTATTCTACCTCGAGAAACCTTTCTGGCACCCATTCAGTGAGAAATAGACGCACAGATCGCACAGGCTACTAACCTTGATCCCGGTCCTCCAGGGGGTCCCATGAACAAGAGGTATGTGCCAGAACCTTTACGAAAGTCTATACTTGATTTTATTCACACTTCACCTGGGTCAGGGCATCCAGGGGGCAAGAGGACATTACGCATGGTCAGGAACCGGTATTGGTGGCCCACAGTGACACGTGATACGTACCGGTATGTAAAGGGCTGCTCAGTCTTTCCCATGGCAACAACCTCTCACCGTCTCCCAGAGGGCAAGCTGGTTCCTCTCCCCATTCCCGAACGACCCTGGAGTCATATTGCAGTGGACTTTGCAATGGACTTACCCAACTCAGATGGATACACAACAATACTGGTGGTAGTGGACCGATTTTTAAAATCTTGCAAGTTAATTCCCTTACCTGGTTTACCCACTGCCATAACCACTGCACAGCTCCTTTTCTCTCACGTATTCAGGCACTTCGGAATCCCAGAGGATATAGTCTCGGATCGAGGAACTCAATTTACGTCCAGGGTCTGGAAAGAATTCTTCCGCCTACTAGGAGTATCCATCAGCTTGTCCTCGGGATACCACCCACAGATGAACGGCCAGATGGAGCGTAAGATCCAGGAGATCTCCAGATACCTCCGATCGTACTGCCATAACCACCAGGAATCGTGGAGCCAGTATCTGCCGTGGGCTGAATACGCCCAGAATTCCCTTCGCCAGGACACAGCTGGTTTAACACCTTTCCAGTGTGTTTTAGGTTTTCAGCCTCCTCTGTTCGCCTGGAATGACGAACCGTCCTCAGTCCCGGCAGTGGATCACCATTTCCCATCAAACGACAGATCAACGATGTCACATATGAACTGGAACTCCCAGCACATTACTGTATAACCCCCACTTTCCATGTTTCCCTTTTAAAAAGACACACTGAACCCTTGTTTCCTTCACCCACAGAAAACCCGGACCCCCCTCCTCCACCAGAAGTCGAAGGCTCGGAAAACATCTACAGAGTCCAGTCCATCCTCGACTCCCGGCGGCGGAATGGGCGGCTACAATACCTGATTGATTGGGAAGGGTTCGGTCCTGAGGAAAGAAGCTGGGTAAACAAAGACGACATCCTTGATCAATCACTTACCACTGAGTTTCATCAAACACATCCCAATTGTCCAGCACCCAGAGGTCGTGGCCGCCCTCGTCGTCGGTTGCGAGCGTCAGGAGCCAGTTCCTCAATGGCTGAGCTCAAGGTTGGAGTCATAAACGGGGGAGAACACGAGGGAACAAAAGGTAAACAAAAGCACATGGCACAAGAAAAACAAGCATAGTTTGTGCATATGCATTAGTTAAGCACAAATAAACTAGTAATTTATGATTAACAATTGCATCAGTTAAGCATGAACAGAAGGTTATCTGTATATAAGGGCATATTATCCATTATTTACAATTCATTAGTCATTTTAAAGACATGCATTTATTCTATAAACTAAAATAAGCTAGTAAGTAATAATTAACTAATATATTTATATATTAACTAATATAATATATATATATATTTTTTTTTTTATTTATTGTTGTGATGTTTAATTACTGCTGGTTTGCAATTATATATGGCTAAAATATTGTAATAAAGACTATTTGACCCCGGTTCTAAATCTACATTATGACACTTAACTACTAATTATGGCTAAACTACCATTTATATAGTGCTAATAAATGGAATTTGAGTCTTATTATAAAGTGAAACTTAAATCCATATTAATTATGGCACCTATTGAGTAATATTAAAGTTTATAGACTATAAGGTATAATAAGGCTATAAAAGGCTAAACTGCCACTAATTTAGTGCTAATAAAGGAAGGATAAATGTTTGTTTTTAAAATGACTAATTAATTGTAAATAACAGCTAATATGCCTTTATTATATGTTCAGGTAATCATTAGTTATATGCATGTTCATGCTTAACTGATGCATAATTGTGAACAAGTTAATCATAAATTACTAGTTCATTTATGTGTAACTAATTCATAATTCGGGCCCTTAACATGTTAGGTTAATCATTACTTACTAATGTGTTTTTGCTCAATTAATTATTAATTGTGAACAAATTAGTATTAATTAATGCTTAACTAATGCATTATTCTGGACCCTTAAAATGAAGTGTTACCATATTTTAAAAAAACAAGATTTGGTGATAATATTTACATGTCTTTTTTAAGGGGAAGGTCAAACTTAAATGAGGTTTTTCATCACAAAACAAAGATTAATCCAACAAAAAACACATGTGCCTTTGTCACAAGGGCATTTTATATATTATAAACGTCCTAAAATGGAAAACTATCAATAGCTCAGTACAAAAAAGGACTGAAAATTCAATGTGTGTGTGTTTGTTTAAGAATGGCATGGTTTTCCAAGCTCACTGGCAAAGTGACACGACTGGCTTTTGGTCGCTGGGACTGGTGTGTGTGCATGAATGTAAATGGTCATCCATCTTTATATGGTGGCATATGGTACAGATGTCATGGCGTTCGCAGCCAATAAAGGGATGTGCCAAGGAAGTGCAGTGTCATGGCAGTACCCAAAGTCTCTCTCTCGCTGGGTCTATGAATACCAGCTGTGTCCAATCAGAGTAAAAGGCAAAGGTCAGTTGAATCCCCCACAGCTTCACCTGCCGCTCACTTCCTGGCCGACATTCACCAAACCACATTCTACATTACTGGCACAGTCTTCTCTCCGCAGAAATTCACTTTCCAAAAAAAAAAAAAAAGCCCTGAAGATGTTGGGCAGAAAGTCAATGACAGAGACATCTGACTCTGATGAGGATCCATGCACGCTAAATCATCTCACTACACTCTTCCATCTGAGAATCATTTCTATTATGTGGCTTGTCATGAGCTAAACACTCTTATATGACAGCTATATATTTAATATGTCTTCTAGGACATATTAAATCACGCCTTTTGAGCTGTACCACAAATCTGCTCGGCTCCCAGTGAGCCCTACCAATAAGTAGTGACATCTGAAAGCTTTTGCCAAAAATAGTTTCGAAAAAGGGTTCTGTGGATTTGCATGCAACATGTTTCTACACTCTTGACTTAAAAATGCACATGCACAAGGCATGCACACATATAATAAACTGATAAAACAGTGATAAAGGTCTTTCCATGCAATACCAATCCGTAGAGCAGTTGATTAGGTTTTGTTTAAACAGTTTATGACCTTTCTTGATAAAAGAACACATTTAATGGTGTTTATACAACCTTACTGGAAGCCAGTTAATAATGCATAATCAGTGCAAGGTGTGTGCATGTTCACACTGAGAGAAGAGGAGGAAACAGAGAGAACAGAGCAAATTATATTAAGAAATTATGGACTCAAAAGTGTATCAACCACTGCCAACATGAGAGGAAAAAATGTTAAAAGTTTACTACAATTACTACAATTCATAAAACTAGAAAAAAAGAGAGAAAACAATAAATAATTATATATATATATATATATATATATATATATATATATATATACATATTGTCACGCCCAGCTAGACTGTGTTTGGCACTCCAGCTTTTCAGAGTGGCTCTGCTGCCATCCGCTTCGCCCAGGAAGATGGCCAACGCCAGCTGATCCTCCCCGGAAGGCATCCCCGCCACTTGCTTCACCCAGGTCTCCGCGACCTGCTCCGCCCCGGTGGGCTTCTCCACCCCCTGCTCTACCCAGGAGGACGTCTCCACCACCTGCTCCACCCAGGAGGGCATCTACGCCGCCTGCTCCACCTAGGAGGGCTTCTCCGCCTCTGTGAACTTCTCCGCCGCCTGCTCCACCCAAGTGGTCTTCTCCGCCGACAGCTCCTGTAGGTACGTTCGATATGCACTACACTAGCCTGACAGCGACTGACGAGAGCAGCCCCATAAAGTCGGGGGAGGAGTAAAGAGATGGCCGTCAGGTCGGACACTTATAGGTTTCCATAGTGTGCTGAAACAACGTAATTAACTCTAATACATTAAAAATACATTTTTACCATATCGCCTAATCTTCATTTTCCTCCATAATGTTTTGTTTAAATATCCGATATTCAATACAAAGATTGATTACATACAGGAATTTTTTATGAAAACACACGCAGCACACATCATGCTTGTCGTCACATAATCTGACCAATGAGAATAAAGTGTGTCGTCATCAAGGCTTTCGCAGCTGATTTTGAGCAACTGCA
>JAUCMT010000021.1:2930627-2944777 GCA_032357475.1 Enteromius thamalakanensis
CATTATTTAGGTAGCACACATATTCTGAATGCCTTCGGCAGAATTCAAATGAGCCATTTTAATCTAGATTAAAAAAAATTATCTATGCCCACCCCTAACAAAAACATAATTCCTAATTATAAATGTTAAGTTAAAAAAATATATATATTTTTTGCACACAGAAACATTACTGTACCGGTTACTTTGCTTAGGCTACATGCGTCTGCCAAAAATAAATAAATAAGTAAATAATGCTCCAAGAGACAATGAATAGTTAATTAAAATCAATTTTGGTCTTGTTATGGATAAATTTTCTTTAAAAGTTGTTCAGAATGAATTAATCGAACTGAATCACAAACTAATTCAATCACCTTTACTTATATAACGCTTTTAACAATACAGATTGTGTCAAAGCACTGAACAGTATCACATTGGAGAATAGTGTCAGGATTAAACACTCAATTTTTAGCCAAAGGCATTTCATTACTTCAGATCTTATAATTTTAATGAACAGTAATTAATTCAAAAATGCATTGCTAATTCTGATTGTTAATAGCTGGAAAGAATACACATAGCCTAACATAAATGCTGAGTAATAATTGTTAGGTCTTAGGACCTTTTATTAAAACGCATTTTATTCAAGTTTATTATTTCTGATTATTTAAAATCATTGTTTTCAACATAATTTGCAAATGATCCACATGGCACGTCTGACATCTGACAAGGAGTTAATTTCACAAATGTGGTCGTTTTAGACTTAGTATACTTTAACAGTCAAAAAATCCAACTATTTTCCCTTGTAACGTGCAAAGATGATTTTCCCCACCCGGAAGTGTGTGTTTCCCGACTTCTGATTGGCTGATTGCAACAGAATGACGCTGCTGAAAACCCAATAGTGAGATGCCACACTTTGGTTACTTTGAAGAGCTCCGGTTTGCACATCCGTGCGTCTGCCTGCGCTTTCTCTTTCATTGAGTGCAGGGTGCCAGATCCAGTGGGCCTTTCTTTTGGGCACTCCTTCCTTTCACAACAACACATACAAAAGCAACTAATCGAGGGCTAAGTTACCAGGATATTAATCATTCACTTTGCACTGAAAAGCGTTTGAAATGATGCTGGCTGTGCTGTTTATCGCTGCCTTTGCAGCGGCCGCGCGCGCGAGTGATGTGCTGGAGTACACAGATGATGATTTTGACAGCAAAATCGGAGATCATGACCTTATTCTGGTGGAGTTCTTCGCGCCCTGGTGAGTGTGCGACGATGCTAGCTTCTAAGAGCTAGTTTCTTTATGCAGTTGAACTGCAGTTGATGCAAAAATCTGTACATAAGAAAATTAGGTGCATTAGCACGTACTCTAGATAATAATAATCACTATAATTGAGGCCTTTTCTAGATACCAAGTCTATAATGTTGTGTTTGGGAACTGCGTGCATTATCAGGGCTTTGAATAGCACTGCAAAGCTAGTTTGTTAAAGCGAAAGTAATTGCATAAGGTGCTTTTCAATTCAAGTTAGAAGTATACGAGGTCTTGAGATGATAATAAGGAATCTAGGGATGCATATGGAGTCATAAGGACTTTAAAACGCTCGATGGGATCAGAATGAATCCATGCTACTCCATAGTTTTGGAGGAAACTAATTATACCAGTCACTTCCGGTTTTTAGCTTTTCCTCTTTTTTTATTTTGTTGGTGCTGTGTAACGTTTGCAGATTAGTTGCCGGTTTTAGTCGCTCAGATTCTGCGTAAAGTCTCATCATGTGTTCTGTGTGATGAAAGAAAATCGTACAGGTTTGAGTCCACATGAGTAACTGATGGTGAATTCTCATTTTAAGGTCACCTGTCTCTTTAAGAACACGCGCTCTGCATGTGAAGGCCGACATTAGCGGTTGTATGTTCTCTATGTGAAACTGGATTTTCAGCGCAGTTCGCACAATGAAACCTAAAAGTGTGTTGAAACTGATTTCATGTTTGTCTCACGTTTCAGCTATACAAAGCTAATCAGATAGAAATCGCAGAAGAGGGCGGTAACACGGATGTTTGGAGGCTCGGCTGCCCTCCGTTGTAACGTTCTGATTGGTCGATGAAGTTTTGCTGGCCGTGTGTGATTGGCTGACGCAGATTTCGTAGTTGAGCGTTACTGACTAACCTCAGACTAATTTATCAGTGACTTGCAGTGCCTCTAATTCTTCTTATAAAATCGATTAGGGGTAACTTGCCTAAAAAAACAAAAATTGGCCTTTATTGAGCTTTATATCTTCCTTTTTGTTTTTTGTTTTTTGTTGTTGTTGTTTTGAGGGCATTCTAGTTCTAAATAAAAGCCAGAAATATGTCATGAGTGTATTAGAACAAATTCTTCAAATCAACCTCATGTGTCATCTTCACTTTTAGGTGTGGCCATTGCAAACGTCTTGCCCCTGAATATGAGGCAGCCGCCACTCGACTAAAAGGCATCGTCCCACTTGCTAAGGTACCCTGCAAATTTACCTGGAATTAACTTATTTTTTTAATTATATTTAATAATACCTAAATATAAATTCACTGCCAAAATGAAAAAATGCAATAATATACTCACCGGAAAGTTACTAAACAATTGCTGGTAGCTACTGACTTCGATAGTGTGGGGAAAAATTCATTTAAAGTCAAAGGCTGGTGCATGCTACAGTATACTGTAGTGTACTATACTGTTTTGTTTTTTTTCAAGTGTTGACTTGGGTCTGGTGGTGGGTTGCTCTTAATGTCCTTCTCTAACATGATTTAGGTGGACTGTACCGCCAATTCCAACGTGTGCGGCAAATATGGTGTGAGTGGTTACCCAACCCTGAAGATTTTCAGAGGCGGAGAGGACTCCGGTGGCTACGACGGTCCCAGGACTGCAGGTGTGTCCTTGTATCATGTGTGATGTTGTATGTAGTTTCTTCATCAGATGTTAATGTGTTTTTCTTTTTTTTTTTTTTAATCCACCAGATGGAATTGTTAGCCACCTGAAGAAGCAGGCAGGTCCAGCCTCGGTGGAGCTTAAAAGTGAGGCTGAATTTCAGAAGTACACTGGGGACCGTGATGCCAGTGTTGTGGGTAAGTGATGGTATTGTACATTAATTCTTACCGTCTCAAATTAGGCCTGATTGTACTGTAGTACACGTTTAGCATCTTGACTATATGTAATCGTTAACTGCGTGTCCAGGATTCTTCGCTGATGGAGGTAGTACTGCTCAGGCTGAGTTCCTGAAGGCTGCCAGCGCTTTAAGAGAGTCCTACCGTTTCGCCCACACTAACGTAGAGGACTTGTTGAAGAAGCATGACATTGATGGAGAGTATGTGGCATTTCTGTTCCTATTGGTTTTTGTTTCAGTTTTGCCGAAAAATTCATCCTGTTTCTTATCAGTTATTTTTTGTGTGTGTGTGTTGCAGGGGCATTATTTTGTACCGACCACCTCATCTCGGCAACAAATTTGAAGATGCCAGTGTGAAATTTACTGAGGGCAAATTCACAAGCCCAAAGATCAGGACGTTCATTCAGGAGAACATGTACGTCACTGTCAAAACTAGTTAAATGGGTCACTCATTTGCTAATTTCTTGTGTTTGTGATTGAAAATGTAATATTAAAGTTTTTTTTTTATTTCCTTCTATATGACAGTTTTGGCATCTGTCCCCACATGACTGATGACAACAAAGACCAGCTGAAAGGCAAAGACTTGTTGGTAGCTTACTATGATGTGGATTATGAGAAAAACCCCAAGGGTTCCAACTACTGGAGGAACAGGTTGAACTATTATATGAATTTTTCAGTGACTGTTAAACTTGCATGTATAGAAGTGGCATTTATTTCAGTAGATTTCAAGTACTATGCAAATATGGAAGTTGAAATATTATGCATGTATACGTGTATATTTATATGTACGGAATTATTTTTTATATATATAAAATAATACCATAAAAGTACAAATTTGTGTATTTTTATATATATATATATATATATACACACATAATTATAAAAATTTTTTTTAAATTATATATATATAATTTTTTTGTCTCTACATTAAATGAACACATTATCTAACAAAATATACAAATTTCTTATACATATTATAGATGAATTAATTTATAGAATATTACAGTGTGTTTAAATGTTGACTCTTGTCACGTTTGTGTCTGTTTCCAGGGTTATGAAGGTGGCCAAGGGCTTCCTCGATCAGGGGAAGCAGCTCAGCTTCGCTGTGGCCAATAAGAACAGTTTTAGCCATGACGTGTCTGAGCTGGGTCTGGATGGCAGCAGTGGAGAGCTGCCTCTTGTTGGCCTTCGTACTGCCAAGGGAGACAAATACGTCATGAAGGAGGAGTTCTCGTAAGTTGTTGTTTTTTTTTTCGTTTTTTTTTCTCCACCTTTTAAGGACCTTGCAAAAAAAAAACTATCCTTTTTTTTTTTTATCTGCAGTCGCGATGGAAAGGCCTTGGAAAAGTTCCTGCAGGATTATTTTGATGGAAACCTGAAACGTTACCTCAAATCAGAGCCTATTCCTGAGAACAACGATGGCCCTGTGAAGGTGTGTCAGCCAATTTAGTTTTTCTATTTTTAAAATGTCTATTTTCATATATTTTAAATACTAGTTCAAATAACCTGGAACTTCGTCCTTTATTATTCCAGGTTCTTGTGGCTGAGAACTTTGACTCAATTGTAAATGATGACAGCAAAGATGTTCTCATTGAGTTTTATGCCCCCTGGTGTGGACACTGCAAGAGCCTGGAGCCTAAATACAAAGAACTTGGAGAGAAGGCGAGTTTTTTTATTTATTTATTTTTTTCTTGTAGTAGATATTTGCCCTATGTAGATTCTATTTACACTGTTAAGAGCAGGATTTTCTGCTATTTATATTATGTATTGCAAATAGTGGCATATATCTGCATCTCAGTTTTGTAGTACATAAAAAAAAATGGTAACTTTTATTTAATTCAAATTATATGGATGCCACATTATTATTATTATTATTATTATTATTATTATTATTATTAAAGCCCCTCCCTACACCTAGCCTAAAATAAACCAATACTTTATCAACCTTAAATAACCCCCCCCAAAAAACCAAATAATAATATAACAATAAATGCTTTTCTGATGTTATTTGAAAAGGAAGATGATGTTTGGTGTGCTCTGTGTTATTGTTCGCTATAAAATATTGACCAGGACAGTCATTTCATAAATAGTCTTTATTTTACAGCTTTCCGACAATCCAAATGTTGTCATCGCAAAGATGGATGCCACCGCTAATGATGTCCCCTCTCCATATGAAGTTAGAGGGTATGTAGTGACTATCCATCTTTTCCCCAGTTAAATTATGCTAGTGCTTTTTCTGTTTGACTTGTTGCTAACTGGTTTATTCACAATCTGACCCTTTCACTTTCAGATTCCCCACAATCTATTTCTCCCCGGCTGGTCAGAAGCAAAGTCCAAAGAAATATGAGGTTCGTGTTTATTTAAAATGAAATTAATTCAGTCTTCATTCTACCCAGAAACGTGAATGTAATCAGTCTTGTTTGTCCATCAGGGAGGTCGTGAAGTCAGCGACTTTCTTTCCTACCTGAAAAGAGAGGCCTCAAACACCGTGGTGGTGCAAGAGGACGATAAGAAATCAAAGAAGAAGAAGAAGTCCGAGTTATAAACCATCTCAGCCCAACAAACAAGGAGGGAATTTTTGCAGGAGACGTAAATTATATTCCAATCTTTAGTGAAGAGAGTGCTCTGACCCACGTCACAATGTCGGCCCTCTCTTGGGCCTGCTGCTCTGGGAACACTGTGGAAGGTTGTGACGGCCAGACCATGTGATTTTTAGATAAGAGGTACAGATCTGTCAAATTGAGTGTTTTCCCTACACTGTACCTTGGAGAGATGCACTTTTGAGACCAATTCTACATGTTCTTTCTCATGGAAAAGGGGGATTTGGTGAATTATTTTTCCTTTTTTGTACTTTTTTGTATTTTTCTCGAACCCGGGGTAGTCTCGACCGAGGATTACGGGGACTGGCAGCTCTTTTACAATGCCCACCTCGATCTGCCAGGACCCGGGGTCTGTAGCTATGGTCACCCGACGAGTTAGGACATGTTGCGTGTCCCCGTGGACGCAGGTGATATAGGCAGGCATCTTCGGATGTCCTTTCGAGGCGGCATGAGGGCGGCTTGCACCAGGCTGGTGGAGCTTCCAGAGACCAGCAGGGCCACCGTCGAGCGTCCATTTATCTTTACTGTCACTTGAGGTGCCCTGTGGTGCGTTTCCCGATGAAACCCACAGCCAGCCAGCAAGGTACGTGCAGGCGGGACTGGATCGTCAGTGGGCATCGGTTTGTCGACTGGACCAGGGGCCACCTACCTGAGATTGTGTTGCGGGATACCCTCCGGCGGGCGCCGCTCCTGGACCACCCTCCGTGGGAATGATGGCGCTCTCTCTCCAGCCTCTCGGTGCTGCACTGCCTTCGCCAATTCAATGGACTCCACCAACTCGGACAGTGTGGCAGGGTTCCGCATCCCGACGGCCCGCCTGGTGGCCGGAGGAAGAGCTCGCAGAAGCCGATAGATGGTGATGTGCACCCCTTTTCTACGATCTGGTCCTGGCGGGTCACGATGTGCTTGACGATCTGTTGCTGCCGAATGCTCACATCTGAGAGGCACTTGAAAAGGTCCGGATGACACAACGTGGGGTAACTGAAAGCAAGGGGGAAGAGAAAACAAGTGTCAATTTTTTATTTATTAATTTTTTTGTGTGTGGTTGGTAATTCCTCACTCTGCCCGCATTCTCCACCACCTATGGCAAGATGAGGAATTACACAACATGGGAAGTGGTGAAAAAGGCCCCGGAGGGTCGATTTATTAAATAAGAGATTCAGCTGCGACTGATCGGCCCGGTCCTGATGAGGTGCAGCTGAAATGAGTCCGTTGCCAGGGCGACACTGACGAGTGCTTTGGCGGCATGCCACAATATGCCCAAAACAGGGCTAAAAGATGTGTACGCCACTTGAGAGGGAAGTTTGCGAACATGCATGCAAACTCTGCCCCATGTGCACAAACTTTTTCCTTGGAGTGGTATTAATGAATGAAATAACAAATTTCATGTTGTTGTTTAATTTTGCACAGGTTCTAGTGCGCATGGTTTTTGTAAATTTGAAAACTTTTGTGCGTATGTGAAATCTCCCTTTTGATACACACACTTTAATTTTATTCAAAGAATCAGCAATGCGTTGTGTTTTGAAAAAAAATTGTGTTTTGAAGATGATAAAAACTTTCACAGGCTTGGAACGACAGGGCAAAGTGTCAATGTTACTGTGTGCTATAAAGGTTGTGGTACCATCACATCTCCCAAAGTGTGAGGGCAACACGGGAGACTTCTCATGTACTGTTAAACTGTGAAAGATTTTATTAAATCCTGCGAATTCTGCAATCCGAGGTGTTGTAAAAACTCTCTGAAACAGCGGGTAAATGATTAGCTGGCTCTCAGAGTTGACATTGTATCTGTCCTTCCTAAATCTAGGGAAGTGCTAAATCTAGTGAAAGAGAGGCTGTAACTGCCACCCTACAGAGAAAATCTGCATGCCGTCTACCGTCTACAAACTCAGATAACAAAAATATGTTCTGAGAACATTTGTGTTTCAGTTGTGAAAATGTTATTTCTGAATGTTCTCTGAAAATTGTAACATTCATATTTTTTATTGTATTTTTCCTGGTTATGCTAATGTCAAGAAAGCATACAATTGTATCCTTTTTAACTTAAAAAAGAGTGATGAGAGTAATTGTCTATCCTCACTCTATTGTTCTCATTTTTTCATGTTTTCCCCCTTTTATATCTGTCTTTATTTCTCCCTCCCTCTGGGATACTTTAGAGAGCCTGCTCTTCAGTTCGTTTGCCCTCCAAGGGCAATGGTGTGTCTGTATGTGTGTGTGTGTGTGATCAGACAGCCTAGGGAATTAAGACACATTAATGATGTCTCTGCAGGAGGCAATGATGTGCAGCAACAGCGGCAAGACAAAATCACTAATCAATCTCAACAAATCTAATTAACTATTAATTAACCTCCAGGGTCCTAGAGGCCTCTAGGGGGGCAAAAAGAGAGAGTTGAGCAGGATGCAGAGGGAAAGATGAGCTGCTACACAGTGATAGATAGATAGATATATTATTGACAGAAAAACAGAATTGTTGACATTTTTGCAGATAAATTAAAAAAGAAAAGCTGAAATATCACATGGTCCTAAGTATTTACTTAGTATTTGGTAGAAGCACCCTTTTGATCTAATACAGCCATGAATCTTTTTGAGAAAGATGCAACAAGTTTTTCACACCTGGATTTGGGGATCCTCTGCCATTCCTCCCTGCAGATCCTCTTCAGTTCTGTCAGGATGGATGGTAAACGTTGGTGGAGAGCCATTTTTAGGTCTCTCCAGGGATGCTCAATTAGGTTTAAGGCAGGGCTCTGGCTGGGCCATTCATGAACAGGAGTTGTTGTGAAGCCATTCCTTCATTATTTTTGTGCTTAGGGTCATTGTCTTGTTGGAAGGTAAACCTTCAACCCAGTCTGAGGTCCTGAGCAATCTGGAAAAGGTTTTTGTCCACAAATACTTAGGACCATTAATCTGCAAACAATTCTGTTTTTCTGTCAATATGGGGTGCTGTAAGGAAAAAATTAACTTAAATGATTTTAGGAAATGACTGCAATACAACAAAGAGTGAAAAATTTAAGGGGGTATAGAATACTTTCTGTACCGACTGTATCTCTTAAGTTTATACAATATGTAAAATAATACACTATGCAGAATACACTTCTCACATTCTGACTGGCAAAGGTTTAGCTTTGTTGCAATACCATAGCACTTGGATTATTGTCACACAGAGGAAGTCTGGTTTTGGGGTTTGAAGTGCTAATTCACTATAAAAACAGCAGTTGGATGGTGAGAGGCAGCAACACATATGGTGAAAAAATAAAGAATATTGCAGAAAAAAACTTTAAAAGAAAAAAAAATGAGGCTGGATGAGGCCCAACATTGTTAAACACAAAGAGAAAAACAGGCACATGCAACCTCTCTTTGTACACTAACAAATGGTCTTCGTAAACTACAATTAAAACCCTGGGCACTAATTTAGTGGAAATGGCAGACTATAAAAAATAGTGGAAATAAATAGTAGAAATAAAAGAAATAATTGAGAGTGAACCAAAAACAGAATAGAGCACAACTATGAACCATTTAAGAAGGCCAGACAAATGCTGATCCTTCCCAAACAGAAGATCAAAATTAAATCAATGTTGATTAACGCAATAGGCTGTTGATTACATCTGCATGTCAGATTGGGCATGAATGCTTCCAGAACAGACTCTGGGGTCTTCAAACCTCCTATCTCTAGTTCACTGGCAATAATAACTACATAGCTGATGAAACTCACAGCAAGTGCTAGAAGGAATCCTGCTCTCTCAAAACCTAAGAATGCGTTTGAATTCTTAGCAATAATTCTCTTTTTGCTTAAATACAGTCTTAAATACACCAAAAAACTAACAACAAAAAAGGTTTGCACATGTCTCAAGCTCTTTTATCTAATAGTGACTGATTAAAATAAAGACTGATTGATTGTCAGTTGAGACGATTTTAAGTTTTATTTTAGATTTTATGTCATAGTGTTACGTTTTTTAGGTGTTTTCACAGTAGGCCTACAAATTTCATGTGGATAATAATATAATAATATCTTCATGCTTTATAGCCACATTTTAATTTAACTTAACATTTTTGTAATAATTTACCTGTAATGAGATCTGGTATATAGATTTGATAAGAGTATATGCATGTATAAAACTTTCAATATATTATGGGGCAATAATGCATGCATCACTTTAAGGGAGCTTACAACACTTAATGGTTTTAATAAACGTTCTTGTTTCTACATAGTGATATTCACCTCAGATAAACTTTAAGAAATAAAAGTCAGCACAGTTAGAACACTATGACCTTGTTTGGTGGTTTAGCACTTCAAAAAAGAAAACTGAAAGAGGTAAAATAGAAAGGGAGGAACAAGCACTGTTGAACATTTATGTTTGCTCGGAAGGTGTTAGAATAACATCAGTGGTGTGCAACCTTGTGGTTTTGGTGTTTTGAATCATGGGTTATTTCTTTCGTATCTGTGCTTCCGGAGTAAGTGCCACTCCCTTCAAACTCGAGAGGATATTTCCCCATAAATCTATCAGTGCTGTGTCTTCCTGTCCAGTGTTTTTTTAGAATTATACTAAATAGTTCTATTATATTACTTTGTTTGTTTTGTTTCAAAAAATATTTTTTATTAATTTGTATTATTTCATTTAATTTATAGCTACAATCATTTTGTTGTGTTTTCTTATATTTTAATATATCTACATTATATTTTTCAGATATTTATTACATTAACTCAAAACTGTATGACAAGTTGCAAACAGATGAATAGAAAATAATTTTGGTGGTCTACAGTTTGTTTAGTTATGCGGTCACAATTTCAAATCAGTAAACCCACAACATTTGGTGGGACACCACATGCTCTTACTGAGCCTTTGACCTTTTTTTAACTCATTCACTAAAATTCTAATTCAGTTTGCCTTGAAACTAGCTAACAAAGTTTACTAAACATTTAACAATGCCATTATTTATAATTGAACATTACAAATAATTGATAGCATCTGAGACGGAGAGCCGCGCTGGAGGGGTGCCTGGGGGATCGCATGGTGACTGTGCAGAATGTTCCTGTGGGGGTAAAAGCCCTGTGAATTTCTGCCGCACCCTGTAGTCCTATCGTGGTGCTTCCAGTGCAGTGTGCTTCCCCGAATGCCACCGGGCTGAGCGTCTCCTTTGGAACATCCCAAAAGGTTGAGATGTCTTCCGCTGCATCAGAGGGCGGGTCGGGTGGGGTGAAGCGCTCGCCGGTGTGGGACAGAGGCCTCTATGGTCGCTTCTCTGTCCCAGGCGGACGCTGAGCTCTCGGGTATGTTCCTTCGAGCCGCCGAGGTGATCGGGTTCTAGGACTGCGGCCCGTCCTGGTCCTCCTCAGTTCCTTTCTTCCCGGAGGTGCATGAGGAGCTGACCAGGTCGTGGCGAGCCCTGTAGTTGTCACGCCTGGCTGTCACCGTGCCCTTGATACCCCTGGTGCAGTGGTTGATAAGGTTGGTACACCTCGCCTTTGCGATTCAGTTCGCCAGGCCCCCGCCCAGGGACAGAAGCATCCTATTTTGCATCCTACATCGTCATCAAGGATATGCAGAGCATCGTTTTCAAAAATCTCCTTTTTGGTCTGTTTAATCTGAAACAAATTAAAGCCTATTTACACTACTGAATTGCAACTTTTTATCTCACAATTTTGACTTTTTTACGAACTTGCACCACTTTCTTTTTTTTTCTTCTCTGAATTGCGTTATATAAACTCGCAATTACAAGTTATAAAGTCTTTATATCTTGGAATTCTGACTTTATAACTCACATTTGTGATTTTTTTGTGAATCATTTGTGAATTGTGAAAACTCGAGTTATTGCAAGTTTTAAGGTAAAATTATGAGTGGAAAATACGTATATATTCTCACAATTCTGACTTTATATTTTGCAATTCTCACTTTATAACTCACTTTTATGACTTTATGTCTCACACTTCTGAGTTTCTATCTTGCAATTCTAACTTTATAACTCCTAGTTGCGAATTTATATCTCACAGATCTGAAAAAAAAAAAGTGGCGGAATTTTCGACCTTTTCCGTATTTTATAATAGAGGTCTTGATCTTAAAATCATACAACATCAATTTAAACAATCTGCTAAAAAATAAAACCATTTTTTTTTACTTACTTTCTATTTTTTAGTAACATCTGATGTGGACATGTGGCAGTGAACTGAATGCCCTTCACACATGAGATCACAGATTAGTATCTAGTTGAGCTGGCATCTGAACATACCCTCCGGATTAAAGAGAAAGCAGGTATGACCCTGGCACTACAGTCATGTGGGCACATGGACTGGCATGGATGTTGGCACAGAGTTCACACAAGAAGATATAGTGAGGACGGGGGAGGCTCCTGTGACACCTGTACGAGCATGACTGAGGGTGAGATTGAGACATGGGAAAGGTGCTGGGTACATTAGCTGGCACTGTGAAAGATGGCAGCACTGGTCTGCCTGAAGAGATAATCCCTTCATAAAATCACGTTTCAGGAACTCAGGAGGTTGACAGATGGTACAGACCAAGCAAAGGGAATATGAATGTGTACGCATGTGTATTTCTTAAAAATTGTGGTTTCAAGCCAGAACCATGGCAAAGGTTCACTAAAAATGTAAAAGGGTTTACAGGCATGCATTTCTACAGGGCTACAAATGAGAGTTTGCAATAGATTTGCAGAGTTAATGCAATGATGAAAAGTCAAAATTCTTTAAAAAATCTTCTGAACATCTACAGGAAAGTTTTTAACAGCATAAAGGTGAGTAAATGAAAACAGAATGAACATTTTTTGAGTGAACTAACTCTTTAACATGCACTAGGTAGAAATTTGGGACAATGTGATTGTTTGCTGTCATAAACGTTTAAAAGACAAAGACCTTCAAATGGAAAATGTATTCTGATATACCTACTTCTTTTCATTCTGTGCTGCATCTAGCTGTCTTTTTCTCTTTCACTTGCGTCACTAGTTAGGGACACTTAATGCCAGAATAAACAGTATCTAAAATATGGGGACTTGAAATAAAACCATCTGAGAGCCACTGATCTAATACATGTCTTCATAGTTCTAATATGTCAATATTTACAGATGACCTCAACTGATAGTCATAAAATTCTGACATCAGTATGATGTCATGCATCTAGCCCTTCCTGAGGTCTCAGGAGCAGATGAAGAAAGTTTGGATTGATGTTGGGAAACATATATCAGAGGGGATGAATGTCTATCTGCCAAAGTGAAGTCAATCAGGATGTAAAGATGTAAGGGTGAAGAGGACGAAACAGATGTGATGTTAGGAGGACGGCAGCAACCAAAGAGGACAAAAAGGAACCTGGGAGTCACATTTGGGGACCAACTGAGGTTTACCCACATTTCAACAATAGTCAGGTTATGCAGGTTTGCTATATTCATTTTTTATATTCATAGTGCCAGAGCATGAGGTAATGATTAAATGTTCTCTTAAGTAACCTATAGCAGGAGTTTTTATTTTTTAAATAAATAAATATAATTATTTAAGTAAGGCAAACTAGTAGGGCTGACAGTGTGAAAAGGGTGCGCAAATGTGTGTGTGTGTGTGTGTGTGTGTGTGTGCGTTTGTGTGTGTTTGTGTGTGCGTGCAGATCAAGTTGTCTCGTTTTTGTTTCATGACACGCTGTTACATCACAGCGGGAGACATTTTAAATTTTAACATCCTGCTCAGAGTAGAGTGTGTGTGACTGCTGAGAGAGACAAGACACTGAGCCGCCCACCCTAATACAGCCTCCCAGCATCCCCCAATCTCTCTTTATCTAACAAATCGTTACCCTATCCCCTCTATCAAGAACTCCCATTATCTCACAATTTCTCTCTCACTCTCTTTCTCTCTCTGTTTGCTCTCTGAACAGGTTTGGGGATTCTGGCTTTCATTAGTTGTAGAAGCTGACAGGCAGAGAGACATTTGAAGACTGACAATTGGGGGGTAGGGGGACCTGAATAGATCAGTCGAGAGTCACTCACAGACCAAACTCCCACATGAGTGAGTGTGGTTCTGTGCTGTCCCACTGGGTTCAATGTGCTGTTTCTTGATGATCACTCTATGCTAGTCAGATAGACCGAAAAACAAAGATTTCACATTCTTCTAGCTGAATGAAACTGGGCCTAGAGATGAGAGTTGACTGATAGACACAGACAGATAATCAATTCTCTCCTTTCTGCTTTTGAATATTCCCCCCACCCATCCATTAATGGAAATCACCAATGAGGGAAAAAACAAACTGAGAAGCTAATCTGAGGTACAGTATTTAGTAGGGGTGGGAAAAAAAATCGATATTGCAATATATTGCTGTGCCCTCTGTCGCAATAAATAATCGATACACTAACGGCCAAAATCGATATTTTATTACAACACAAAATGTTGTAAAAACGGGTTGTACCCGTTGTCAGTGTCACTGTCACTACCCAATATCTACCATTCTGTTTGCGGGAGGCGCTGTTCGAGTAAATAGGG
>JAUCMT010000021.1:2953810-2964871 GCA_032357475.1 Enteromius thamalakanensis
AGGGTTTCATAACCCCGGGTAAAATGCGGTGCTAACACCGCTTTCAAATTACAGGTGTGAAACGCGTCTTTACCCGCTTTAAAAGCGGTGTTTAGAACGCAGATAACCCGGGGTTAAGCACAGTGTGAAAAGCCCTTGTGTGTATTTATGTTTTGGTTTCAATAAAAACAGTTCATCCGTGTGTTGCGAATGGGGGAATATTCCAACACAGATCTATGGGTACAAGAACAAGTATGATGTTATTGTTCACACAGTCATCAAGGATATGCAAAGTCCATCGTTTTCAAAAGTCTCGAGAACAAAAGTTTTTCTCCGTTTACACTGAAGATGGGGTTGCAGCGTTTTCAAAAGTCTAGATTTTCGACCTTGAAAACATCGGAGTAGTGTAAAGTTTAAACGATAGGTGTAACCGTAGCACGGCAAGTTATGCATTTTAAAACTTAAACACACTAGTGTAAACGGGGCTTTAGTAAATCATTTGGAGAAATTTCCATGCCCATCTGCGCTCTTGCGCTAGTTTAAATTAGTTGAAATGTTACCGTATTCACCTGTCGTGTCAGCAAACACGTGTCTTTGAATACAGTGATGCCGTAACATTAGCTTACATCATTGGCTACTAAATATTAATGGTGTTGCATAAACCTTATGTCACACTGGAGCTGGTCAACTTTGAATAAGGCTGCTTTGGAAATCACTTGGTAGCGGTCGATGCACGCCTGTTGCGTAATCCTCCTTGTACAGAATCTCAGCGGGTTTTGATTGCTCTGATTGGATAAGAGATGTAAAATAATACCACCAAGGATGTTCATTCAGCAAAGCTCTGTTTTCCGTAGGCCACGAAGCCTCACGGCGCGCGTAATTCACCTTTCAGCATGAAGCTGACAATATAGATGACGCCACAGAGGTAGAAAGTGAGCCATTATTTACACCACGTCTCAGTCCTTGACATCTCTCATTCACTCCCAGCAACCACAGCTTTCAGCTGCCAAGGAGCCAACGGTTCGCTTGTCTCCTAGCAACCGTCAGCCCACATAATTGTCTCTCCTCTCATCTCGTCGTAATGGGATTTGTGCTATATTATGACATTTGCGTTTTTCTCCATGCAACGCTTTGACTGTTTTTGATTCTTTCGAAAAAGAGAAGTTAATTTCCAGTGGCAGTCTAATAACGGACGCGCTGACTGTATAATAATCATGCACAATATTTGTGTCACTTTAAGAGGCAATAAACACTCGAGCCTGTCTCTGTGACTGAAATTCAAATCATTGTCTTGCGCAACGTTCAGAAAAACAAGGCTCCTCTGGTTTACCGAGTGACACCCTGGACATCATAAATGTTAAATGCCTTGAGATTCACAATCTTTCCTTTTGTCCTTGTCCAGATGATAACTTGTTGGAATATAAAAGGAAACAGCAGACTGTGTCCTCAGGCTGCACATCTGCAGTGACCTCTCTTGTCTTATTAACTGCATCACTCATAGTGTAATGAGACAAACTATCATGACATCAATCTCCTTATGTTTGATGGAGAGCTGCACTTGTCAGATTTCAGATTTTCAGTTGGGCCTTAAGCATCATGGTGCTTGATCTGTCCTAATATACAACACATCAGAAGGCAATAATGACAAATAGGGCACTTTTCCCAAACAGGGCTCACTGTGGCGTCCTATACAATTTAAAATGTAATGTAATGTAGTTTAATTTAGTTTAGTTAAATTTTTTATTTAATTTTAATTTTATTTTATTAGTTAATCAGATATTAGCTGTACGAACTATTATTGGATGTAAAATTAACATGATATTATTGAAATTCTCAAAATGTCCTCACAATAGCATGAAAATAGTTTTAAACAATCAAAATGTCTTCATAGTTTTTAAAATAGTTTCTGTAAATATATCACACTTAAAATTCATGTGATTTAAATTCATTCTGTACTTAGCATTTCCATTTGTAATCATATATATATATATATAAAGGTGTGTATATATATATATATATATTTTATATATTTTCACAGTTTTCACATTGAAATTTTATTTAAAATTGTAACATCCCGTTTCTGTCTGGTCCTGTTTTCCCCCTTGTCTGTGTCTTTTTGGTTTCTCCCTCATTATTTCATATGTGCCACCTGTTTTTGTACACCTGCCATCACTTTATTCATTAGTTCTATGTCTTTAAATACCGTTGTCTTTCTGTTTAAAGTTATGTCGTGTTAAAGTCTTTATGTTCCCTTGTGTGTTAGTATGCCGCTGCCCCGTCAGCACTTTGTATTAGCTCTGGGTTTCCTTATTAAATGTTTTGCATAGAAATTCTCAGAGTCCTCTGCTCACTCTGCCCTGCTGAGAGGCGCGACGCACATCCGCACTGCGAACATGTTTATGACAGACTGCAGAGGGGTGAGTAAGAACATTGTTGAGAAATTATTTTAAAAATTCCTGGCTAAAATATTTTAGAGGCTTGAATTTCTGCAGAATGTCCAGAGTATAAAACTATGTGAGAGAGAAAAGAAACTGGGGGAAAATACCAGAAATAATGATAAACCCTAAGGAGGAATTAATAAAAGGAGAGAAGAGGGAAGTTGGCAAACTGTGAATAGCTGATGTTGTAACTTCTAAAACCCCACAAATACTTATCTTTCTGCAGTTATACTATAAATCCCCAAACCAGAGAGATATTAAGTGTGGTGGCAGACAATACAATTTGTGCATTTGTGAAAAATTATTCTCTGATAAATGGAGAGTCCAAAAGAATAGTGTCAAAGTCTTTAGTACCTTTAGTACTTTAGTGATCAATGGAATGTGTTATTTTCTAAATAAAATACTATACTACAATGTAAGAAAATACTATACTACAATAAAAGAAAAAAGGTCTGTAGTCTCTCCAACCCAACTGTTCTACTTTTCTCTGTACCTGTATATGAGTTCTCTCTCTCTCTCTCTCTCTCTCTCTCTCTCTAGAGGGCTTTCTGGCTTTCTAGGAGGTTCTGTCAGACACTAATAGACTCCTTTTTCCCCTTTGTCTGATCTAAACCAGAGCTATAACATCGTTGCTGCTTTATAGTGGCAACAAAAGCAAATCTGAGTTGATGTTTGATGCCTGTTATAAAGGTCAGTTTCCACAGTCCACCTGTCAGTCAAACATATGACTAGTGTTGCGCTACATAAGACTACATAAGAATAAGCCTAGGACATACCTAGAGACCAGAATATCATAAAGACCTGAAGGTGGACTTTTTAAACTTTTTTTTTAGGTGAGTATGCAAGTGACTTACAACCACTTAGGAAACATGTAAATATCTTGTTTTTACAAATGCATGCACTTGAAGCTTGAGTTTATATATATATATATATATATATATATATATACACATATAATCAATCTGCTTCCCAAGGGCACCATCAAATAATGTCATTCCCTCATTCACCTGATTCTCTCTCTCTCTCTTTCTCTCTCTTTTGTCCTCCTTCTCTCTTTCCTCCATGTCACATCACATTTGGTGGTGCTCTTGGGGAAAAGGGCATCGTGGCTGTGGATGAGTCAAAGCTCCAGGCTGACAGGCAGACCTGTGGTAAAGGTTACCCAGGGAGGGGGGCCTGTGGCTGGGCCATCACACAGTGCTCAGCAGTCGTCCCCATAAGATTCTGCCGTCAGTCTAGCATTCATCACAAACTCACCTGCTTATGCACCTAGAAACTCATCCTGGAATGGCTAGGGGCACAAAAACATACATAGGAACATCTTACATATGTTGTTCCAAACCTTCCTGCTGTTTATATTTTTGTAGAACACTCATGGAGATTCAAAGATTTTTTTATAAAGTACAGCATACAGTTTATGTGAGAAACAGATGTAAACTTAGGTCATTATTTACTGAAATTCTTCTGTTTTGCTGCTGCAGGTCTCAAATGTTAGTCTTAATTCTAATCTTAGTTCACGATATACACAAGAACAAATGGGATTTTTATTTTTTTTTAATTTATCAAATAATCTTCAAAGCTGTCACCTGGAAAACTCAGCTTAGTCATATTGACTAACTTGATTGTACTTTTATGATACTTTTATGTTACTTGACTGAAAAAGAACAGACAAATAAAATGATTCTAAAATAAGACTTAAAAGTCGTTCTGAAAATAGACTCATTGCCAGGAGAAAGATGACAAAAGCTAACAAAATGAAGCCTGTCGCCATCATTTACAAAGCAATGTTATGTGAAATCGGTTCACTCTGACTGCTCAAAAACTGCTAATTAGTTTTGAATTTTGGTAGCGTTGATTCGTCCAGACTGTTTTTAGGGCAAAATCTGGGCAAAAGTGTATTATTTGCCTTAAAAAGTTAGCTAACTGTTGCTTAAATACTCACAGAATCAATTAACAATTCCTGGCTCATGTTCCCAAATCTCTTTCTTACACACACACTTGTGCATTTAATGGGTTAGTAGGCCTACTTTTCTTTGACCCGCCAACAGCCATTTAGTCATTGAGGGCAGGATGGCTCTAATGGCAAACACACATCAAAAACATGTAAACACACATCTTTCACAAAGATCAGAGCCTAATAGCCCTTTATCTCTGATAGCCATTCAAAATAATTGTATTGCTATGCTCTTTCACATCTCAGCCATATCACCCTGCAGCCCAAGCCTGGTTGCCCACTGAAGCTAAGCAGGGTTGAGCCTGGTCAGTACATGGATGGGGACCTCCTTGGAAAACTAGGCAGTTGTTGGTAGAGGTGTTAGAGAGGCCAGCAGGGGTGCTCACCTTGTGGTCTGTTTGGGTCCTAATGCCCCAGTATAGTGACGGGGACACTATACTGTCAATAGAGTACAGTCTTTCAGATGAGACGTTAAACTGGTCCTGACTCTCTGACTCTCTGTGGTCATTAAAAATCCCATGACACTCATCGTAAAGAGTAGGGGTGTAACCCTGGTGTCCTGGCCAAATTCCCAATGGCCCTTGTCTATAATGGCCTCCCAACAATCCCCATCCATTTATTGGCTGTATCATTCTCTCTTCCACCTGTAGCTGGAGTGAGGTGAGCGCACTGGAGCCGTTGTCCTGTGGCAGCCGTCACATCATCCAAGTGGATGCAGCACACTGGTGGTGATTGAGGAGAGACCCCCCCACATGATTGTAAAGCGCTTTGGGTTTATGGCAATACATAGTAAAGAGCTATATAAATGCATCATTCATTCATTTATTCATTCTTAGGAGACTTAATGGATTTCTATGTGTTGTTTAATTTAAGTAGAGATACAGAGATACAGAACTACAATACATGTGGAGAGTGAAACCTGAAGATCATATTGAAATGTCTTTAATAGTGATTTTGGTATCTTGGCAAGTCTAAGCACATTGAAATCTCCTCTGAAATTCTAGAGGAGACATGAGATTACTGTGATCTTTTTCTCAGAAGTAGGTGATGTAAGGTAAATAAAATTCTAAAATTATAAGAGACACCTTTTTTCTAATAGGAAAAACACACAAACAGAAAAAAACAAAAATATTTTTAATTTTAAATAGCACACAGCATGAACTGCCATTATTACCAACTATAAACAACAGTGATGACATACCAAAGCAGGATTCCCCTGGGTCCCTTTTTACCAAAAAAAATTTGTAATTTTTTTTTTTCACTATCTTTTGGATTGTTGCATAAAATATTATTATTATTATTATAGATTTTTAACTTTAATTTTTAATGACTTTTTTTCTTTACATCTCACAATTCTGACATTTAGCCTTTTCTCTTTTTCTTTTTTCCTGCTTCCGTATGTAAATATCAATATATGGCTGTGGTCATATTTCATGTCATAATACCTTGAGAAAGTGTTTACCACAGACCTTATTTCAAGCATTCAAAGGGTAGCCTGACTTCCACGACTATAAAGCTCATACAAGCTTAGTCTGGCCAAGCTACCTTACTACCTGCATTCTGGGAGGCGGGATTAACCTGTGTTCATCAGATGCCTCTGTACTGGACGAATCTACAACCAATCAGACCACTCATTCTGATGATGTATGCATAGTGGCGGAAGCTGAAGCCACCGTACTTCTGCTCCGTTTTCAAAGAAAAGCTGTCATGAAAATTTCTCAAAACAGCTGCAACAGCAGAGTCGAACGATTGTTGCTGTTCGGTACACGCCATGTTCGAATTTTTTTTTTAGGTACACGCCATGTTCAAATTAAGATATTTTTGATTAAATATGAGCGCAACCTGACCTTTCATAGACAGTAACACAACTGAAATGTTCCCAGGAGTAGAAACATAAATGCATCCATAAAACGGACCATGTGACATTACTGAATGCTTTAAGTGCTAATGAGTTCTCCTGACTCCGCCCATCTCTTCTCAGGAGTGACAAGCAGACTGCAAACTTCAGCTGTGAAACTGGCTATATACAGTAGCACATAGGAAAGACGATTAGCTAATATTTATTAAAAAACAAACTCACTTATACCGACTTCTTCTGTAGAGGTAGCTGGATCACAAATGATTTGGGTAAACATTTAGGTAGATCAGGGATCGGTGAATTATATTAAAAGCGAAAGTAGCGTTAATCATCTGCGTCTCCAGTGGCTCAGATGTTGGGAGTAAATGATGACTGCTGTATTAATTCTTACAACCAACAACAAAACACCTCAATAGCTTAATCTGAGTCATTCTTGTTTTCCTGTTGGACTTATGACAGCTCACTCAGTGCGGGTCTAAGGTGAGATGGCCTTGCCGATCAACTATTGTGGGAGGGGTCTGTGCAGAACTATGTAATTCTGGCAGGAATCTCAGAACAGCCTGATTTGAGAAAGGGTTTTTTGAAATATCGAATTGAAAAATAAAAACAATAAGTGAATTTTTATGATTATAGGATGGATGTGTACACACACTTTCAACACACATTTATGTGTTTTCTTCCGATCACCCATTCAGCAATTTGTGTAGCTTGGAGTTTTATGATTAGTTTCTTTTAACCAACAAAGAGGCTTGAAAAAGTCAATGCAGCAGCTATCATTCAGACAGGATCTACAATCTGTTAAATTGCAAAGTTCCATGTAAAGACAACTGATAAAACATTACTTTGGGGAAGTTGCAAAAAAGATAAATAGATAGATAGAGATGCTGTTGTTTCAGCAGATTTTAGCTTGTCACATCAAGTTAATAATATACTAACAACACATTGCAGGACAGGACACCACACACACACACATTTTCTTTCTCCCACACAACAGATAGATGGATCGCAATGAAGCTCGACTAAACAGATAAACACACTGACCCCAAAAGAGGAAGGAAATGAACCAGAAACCGGGTGATTGAGCTTCATGTCTGAGAATATCTCCAATCAGAGGGCAGACTACTACTACTGTCACCAAACCTTCCCCCCTTGTACCAACGTCAGTTTACCCTATTTACATCACACAAAGCCATTCCCAGGCCTGTGAGTGAAACGAGAGGGCTATTGAGTTCATGTGCCTGCTGGAGATGTACTGTATACTCTAAAAGCTTCTGTACATGAAATATGATGTCATCTCTGAGAAAAACGATCAAGACACATGTCCTTGGAGAGTAAGAGGAAGTTTAATGGGAAAACCAGACAAAAGCAATTCTTTTCTCCAAAAGAAAAGAAAGTGGTCCAATGTACATTCGTACATATCAGCAACTCTCAACACACACTACTGTCTGCTGTACTTTCTAAAAACGTCCTCTATTCCTCTATTAAACCATAAGTGATTTTATTCATTTAGCATCGTAAGGTAAACATGAAGATGGTCTCATGGCATAAACATACATTGGTGCGCTTTTTAACAAAAGACAAAATATGTACCAATAAGTACATACTGTATAACTGCAGTTTTCAAAATAAATGAACACTAGAGTCAGTAAAACTAAGACACCTTTGATTCCTTTTCCCACAAATTTATAGAGTTCCCATTAATAAAATGTAATTTTTGCACAATTTACTTGAAGAATATTATTATGTTATAACTCCAAAACAGTATTAATATGCATTAACATGCAGATTTGAAAACTGATGCTTTTGAACGGTAGCATCAAACATATTAATTTATTTTTTGCTATAAGTACCCCATACTATTAAAGTATGAATTTGCAGTTATTTTTGAATTTGTACATTTAAATCAATCCATCCATCCATTCAAGGGATATTAGAGCTCAATGCATTATGGGAACAGGCAGTCACTGCTGAATAGTGTGGACTTTCCATATAGACTTATATTAAGTTTATACTGACCAAAATATATTTTTGCCCTGACACTACATCTACCCCCTACAGAAAAGCTGTTTGCATCATTATGCTTTTAGACATCATCTACTATTTTTAATATAAAGTGGGTACAGAAAGTATTCAGACCCCCTTAAATTTTTCACTCTTTGTTATATTGCAGCCATTTTCTAAAATAATTTAAGTTCATTTTTTTCCTCATTAATGTACACACAGCACCCCATATTGACAGAAAACGCTGAATTTTTGACATTTTAGCAGGTTTAATAAAAAAAGAAAAAGAATATCACATGGTCCTAAGTATTCAGACCCTTTGCTGAGTATTTAGTAGAATCACCCTTTTGATCTAAAACAGCCATGAGTCTTTTTAGGAAAGATGCGACAATGACAATAAATCCTATGTAACTACACTTCAACGAAAAAGTTCAAATCTGTGTAAAAGGAAGTTAAAAAGGCACAGTTGCATCAACAAGTGTGTTTCTATATCAGTTTTGCATTTGTTAACACAATTGCGTAGGTTAAGGGTTGGATTTGGTTTAGGGCATTTTTCCAACATGATTTCCAGCTTTTACCTTTTAACACAGTCTCACAGCCAATTCATACGAGGTTCATACAAATTCATACAAATTTGTACAACCTCACTTGTTAGATTTTCTACAATTTGTCTAAACCCCAGTGACGGGTAGATTTAGGGGCGGAGTTAGGTGTAGGTCATTCATAGAAATTCATATGAATTGGCATCTGGCAAAATAAATACAATTTAGCATGAATTAGTATGAATTAGCCACATCGTAAAATATGTACGAACTGCAGTGAGACTGGGTTGAATATTTGGAATTTGTGTTTTATTTAAATTAAATGTCCTTTCTCTTTGAAACTGCGGCTAAATGTGCAGTAAGGCACATAAAAACACTGTTGTATAAAAAAGTGCACAGAGGTACATATTTTTATGAGACCAGGTTGGGATAATTTAACTAACTTAAATGTTTTCCAAACCAAGACAAACATACACAATAAGCATTTAATGAATACCTTTTAATGTCACATTTAATGTGACGTTTTTCAATACAACTTTTTTTATTGCTTGCACTACTATAATATGAGACTATATCAACAGCATTCACATCCTTGTAGAACTTGTAATTAGATCTTTGTTAATTAGGAAATTATGAGAGCTCTTAATTGTACCACATGACCGCCATACCACCTGACCTCAGTAGAATAATTTTGCCATTGATAGTGTTGCCAAAGGACTATGCAATTCTAAATCAGAGGATGTGAACAGCTCATAGTAGAACATCATAGGTTTTCATCTTGTAGCCTAATTACTGTAAGTTGTGACAACATGCAACAGTATAATATCTTTTCCATCACACTGTGAAAACTGGCCAGCCAGATTTGCACTTTTGATCACATACTCACAGCTGCTGCTGTTACTAAAAAATGACAACTGTGTTCCAACTGATAGGATTCCTACTATTCACTACTCCCTGAGCTTAGGGTACAGTATGTGAAATTCATATCACTTGACATTGCATTCATTTAGAACACCCTGCAATCTCTGCCAACATACTGTAGTCAACACTTGAGTCCTGTTTATTATAGGAGCATAAACTAGGATGACATAATATACCTATGTAAATAACCATGACAAAAATGATCACACCTGGGACTGATTAAATATTGGAGTAATGCACAATGACTAGCAGACAAAATCCTTCTCCGCTTCATCTGAAGTATTGATGTTCTCCTATTCCCTACATCTCTTGCAGTGCCCTTCCAACTAAACATATTAGTTGCCTTTGGATTGGAATCTCACTTAAGATGGTGGAATAGCCTGTGAAGTCCATTTAGTAGGGCACTTACGGTCAAACGGAATACACTGTACATCAGACTATTTTTCTAAGCAACTGTGAAAAGCAGAGAATGCATCTGAAACCAACTCTCTTGTATCTGTATTGTACAGCTGTTTGAAAACATGTAAATATCTCTACATAACAAGCAGGTGTCAAAAGTAAAATACTGTTAGGCATGAGTTATTTATGTTTTGCTATATGTACCCCATACTATTAAAGTATGCATTTGCAGTTATTTTTTAATTTGTACATTTAAATCAATCCATCCATCCATCCATCCAAGGGATATTAGATCTCAATGCATTATGGGAACAGGAAGTCACTGCTGAATAGTGTGGACTTTCCATAGACTTATATTAAGTTTAAACTGACCAAAAATATTTTTGCTCTAACACTACATCTACCCCCTACAGAAAACCTGTTTGCATCATTACGCTTTTAGATAAAACATCATCTACTATTTTTAATATACAGTGCGTACGGAAAGTATTCCCCCTAAAATGTTTTACTCTTTGTTACATTGCAGCCCTTTTTGAAAAATCATTTAAGTTAAATTGTTGACATTTTAGCAGGCTTAATAAAAAAGAAAAACTGAAATATCACATGGTCCTAAGTATTCAGACCCTTTCCTGAGTATTTAGTAGAAGCACCCTTTTGATCTAATACAGCCATGAGTCTTTTTATGGAAAGATGCAACAAGTTTTTCACACCTGGATTCGGGGATCCTCTGCCATTCCTCCTTGCAGATCCTCTTCAGTTCTGTCAGGTTGGATGGTAAACGTTGGTGGACAGTAGGGGTGGCATGGTTTCTGAAAAAAAAAACGAACCGTTCGGTACGCTTGTCTCGGTTCGGTGCATGCATGCACGAATGTGCATCTGTGTTATAACGGCACTTTTTGCCCCGTGTGCGCTGATGCTCTCATCTGTTGACATTTCCGAACGCCTTCCTACAGTTGCTTAATAAAAGCG
>JAUCMT010000021.1:2964971-2979707 GCA_032357475.1 Enteromius thamalakanensis
ATCTGCAAGGAGGAATGGCAGAGGATCCTCAAATCCAGGTGTGAAAAACTTGTTGCATCTTTCCCAAAAAGACTCATTGCTATATTCGATCAAAAGGGTGCTTCTACTAAATACAGAGCAAAGGGTCTGAATACTTAGGACCATGTGATATTTCAGTTTTTCTTCTTTAATAAATCTGCAAAAATGTCAACAATTCTGTGTTTTTCTGTCAATATGGGGTGCTGTGTGTACATTAATGACGGCTGCAATATAACAAAGAGTGAAAAATGTAACGGGGTCTGAATACTTTCCGTACCCACCATATATACACTTTATATACTTTATATATATGTATAATTTTTTAAATGTAATTTTTATATCATTTTATATATTTTTTTATATTTGGTTTCCACAATGTACACAAACACAATTGCATATTGCTGTTACCCTGTGCTTGGTAAACACACAATTACAGAGCAAATATAAGTTTTATATTATTTATTTCACTTTTAATCTACAGATCTTTACAGATTGTAAAACACAATGTAAGGTTTGTGCTACAGCTGCCCTAAACTAACAGCAATTTTTTTTTATATATAGTTTTAAATGGTTAATCCAGACCAGTATGTGTGAGCTCTTTAGTCACAGTACTCTTTCTCATGCTTAAACATTGTTATTGTTGGGATTTAATGGATTCACATATAGATCACATACAATTTGAATTAAAGCAAGTCTTTCAGAACAACTAGAAACTATTTGGAAGTCAATAACAACAGAGACTGTGGGAAATAAAATAAAAACAATGTCTACAAGAATACAAGCTGTTATCAAGACCAAAGAAGACCATACAGAATAATAAAAAATACATTATTTTTTATTCATAATATGGATGACTATTTAGTTTTTTTTCCCTGTTTACTTGTCTAATAAATGACAATTATTATTACTATTACTAAGATTTCGACAGATTCCTAATACACTTGTGTTTTCTCTATTATGACAGGTGGCATGATAAATTTGTCAATCACTACAAGCAACAAATATTTCCATTTATTCTTGTTTTTTGATGATTTTAGGAGGTAACACGCATTTCAATTTGCCTCTGTTTCTAACCACATATATATGCAAAGAAGGGGAGTACCGGCACCTATATTTCCCACAGCTCCTCTCTGTTCCTTTTCTTCATGCAGAGAATCACTCGTTGAGTGAGATGACCTAAATACAGACACAGCTCCACACTGCACACAAGCCTGCTAGGCTTCAGAAAAGGAAGGGAGGAAAACACTGAGAGTAAAGCAGAATAAAGTTTGATGCGTTAATCTTTTTTTCCTCTTTGGGCAGGAGAACAGTTACGTAAAAGCCATCTATAATTCCCTTCATGCGGATCAAAGGAATACAAGAACTCAATCTGCATACATGCGGCTACACACCCGCAGGCACACACACGTGTGTGTGTGTGTGTGTGTGTGTGTGAGAAAGAGAGAGGGGAGGCAGTTTCTTCCTTTCTTTAAGCAATACATAAACTGACATTAAACAGTGTTATTGCTGGTAGTCCTACTAAACTGCTCTATTTGTTCAATGATAAACAACTTGCTTTTAACCCCAGGTAGGGGAACATTTCACACTTGTAATTTGGAAGAGAGGTTATCATTGCATTTGACACAGAGTTATGAAATCATACTCCAGTGCTTTTCAAGGATAACCCTGCATTGCTGCGAATTCACATAGAAAAACAATGTTGTGTTAGGGGCCCTTCACACAGAAATCATTTTTCTGCGTTAAAAAAATGATTGAAAAAATCATTCTTCGTTCGAAAAATGTGAGATAGAAGGCACTGGAATGAAAAAAATGGTCTAGAGATGTACTTTTTATGTTTAACTAGCTAGATTTTCAGAAGAACGTGGGACTCTTCAAATGATGCAAGACAAGAGCACAATGGCCTAAGAGGCCGTTCACATGCAGCATGAATAAAAAAAATTACAATAAATAAAAAATTGGCGGTCTGTCTTGTAAAAGTTTACATAGAAAAATACTGCCAGTGCGGTGGAAGGCAAAAAACTAGTGCATAGAAAAACAAAGAAGCAGACAGGAGCACAGAAACAAATGTTACAGCTAGAAGCTTTGACAAGGTACCTCATCAGAAACGAACAACATGTGCCTCAAATAAAAGACTTCAGATATACCAAGACAATGCTCTAAAATTGCTGTAGTGCAATGTCAATTACAACAGAATAATCCCACCTTTTAAATAAAAAATAAAGTGTCAATGCAGCTGCTTTAAGGAACTTGGTCTATGCCTTGGGTGGTTAAATAAGCGAACAGTCCGAGGGGACCCAACACAGTGAAATGCAAAAATCACGCTTCTCTTGATATTTTGGAAGCACTTATGTAACTTGAATAAATGATTCATTGCCTTCCATATGCTTAGGGATTTTGGGGTTCTTTGGCTGTAACTGTTGCTGATGCAACTACTTTAATAATAGTTAAGAAAAATTATGAATATCCATTATTAATTGTTAACCCGTCCAAAATATGAGCACAACCAGATGACCCAGGATTCCATTAACCTTAGAACAGTGGTGTTAAAAGGAGACATGAAATGGAAATTGTGATCGTCTTTTTGTGACACAAAGCCAAGGAAAATAGATGAAAAAAATGACTTTTTTATTGGATCATTGTTGTTAGATGAAGGGGACGATAATTGTCTACATTTCATGCCAGATGTCATCAGGAAAATACAGAGCTTAAACTTGTCTGATAGCTTTTTATTGACTTTCACTAAGTATACATTTGATTGTTTCCATGGTATATATCTTTTTTATATAAATCTATTTGACCTTTTTTAAATATGTAAAATCTTCTTTGCACATGATCATTGACACTGAAACTGAGAATTTACTGAATGAAAGAAGCTACTTCTTTGGTTAATTTTACACCACTGAACAGTGAACATAATTGATGAGCAAAGCTGATATGATTCTTGCCTCTATAGCAGTGAAGAGCAAAGACAATTAGAAGACATGATGAAACAGCATTGTGGGTAAATGTGACAATTCTACCATCTTCTGGCTGCAATGAGGTGTTGCAAAAAACAAGCCGAGTTCCAGCATGTTTGACTTAAAGCATTTTATAATGTTGTGCTTATAAAAATTCATAACACTTTAGAATAGCGAATATTATTACCTTGAGTCAGTCTCAGTAGCATTATTTTATCTCAGATAATTTTCTAAAGACAATAAACTAATCAATATATATCAACACTGAGCACATTTTATGTCAGTTACACATAAGACGCGTTATAATTGCCCAAATATATTCTCATCTGTTAAATATAAACTTACAGCATACTTGGCAGTGAAGATCTGGTCATGGGTGTGTGAGAAGTTTGAATGCACTACTAGTGATAATGATGGTTTGCTCGTTGCTGAAAGTTAAAGCAGGCCTTGGACAATACAGTGTTTAAATTTTTTTGTCAAATACTCTGGACACCAATGGCAACAAGTTGAGTGATCATTCTCTTTAAACCAACAGCCAATTATGGATGAAGTCACATTTTTAACAGTACAAAATCTATGACTCTAGGTTGCCAGCAGAGATGTCAAACTTTACTTTAATTAAAGTTCTTGTTTTTGTGCATAAACCTGCTTTGGTATTAGGGACAAGATCCAAATGGTGTTCAGCATGCAGAATTTGTAAGCAATATTATGGATGTAAACAAAGATGTGAATTTAGTTAAATATTGAATATCATGAGTTGGCCAAAATAAATCAAGCAAACATATCACTGAAAATTTATTACAAGCTTTGAAAATGAGAACATGTAAAATATTTACAAGACAACAACAACATGTATATGAAAACAACGAACTACAAGGTGCAATATAACACGTTATAAAAAGTAACAAACCTGTTCACACAAATATGAGGCTAGTTTGTTAATGGTCACTTAAAAAAAATAAAAAATTACAATGACCAACATAAAACAGGCTTTCTGCAAGTATTAACTTCTTTATATATTTTTTTTTCAATCAACAAAACAAAAACAAGACCGCTGTAAGCTGTAAGAGACTACATTACACACCAACAGGCTACTTCAGGACATTTAATCAGAATCTGAATCAAGAGTGTAGGTCACAGGTTTGGTGGTTCGTGCAGCTCGGCTCCTGGGAGCTGCAGATATCACAACCTTCTCTTCCACCTGAAAGCTGTCATCATCATCCCAGCTCTTCGCTTTCTGGAACAGAAAATTAAATTAGGATTAAACTCACAAGCTCTTATAATAAAAGTTACTATAGCAATATCTACAAAAACTATGTATATTATATATGCAATATATAATTTATAACATTTAAATTACTATAATGTGGCTACAATACAATGCAAGATAAAAAATGTTTTTAGTTCAGCATTTTAATATTGAATGCTACATGCAACTGCATTCATTTGTAAATGCTTCTCAGTAATTAAAGGTTTGATAAAGGAGTTAAGCAAATACTTAAAACACGGTTATCATTTAAACAGACTGATCAAGAGGAAAGCGTCAGATTACCTTTCCAGCAGTGCTTTTGCCCTTGAGGCGAGCCATCAGATTGCCACTGTCAGAGTCTGAGCTGTCTGATTGGTCACTGCTCAGAGCGGGCTTCCTCTTCTTGGCTGGTTTCTTCTCAACCACAACAGGAGCTGCACCATCCGAGTCAGAGGACTTTTTGACAGCTTTGGTTTTTTTAGGACTAGTCTTAGAGAGCACATCAAGGATTGAAGGCTGTTTTGCATCTAGAAAGATAACAATTGATACATTGTTTTAATAAGAAACTGCTACTGATATTCAATCCAATAAAGTACAGGCCATTCAATACAAGGGTATCACTGCCCTTTTGGAAACTTAAATATATTCCACGCAAAACTACAAATACATTCCACGATTCTCTGAAAAATAACATTCAAAACACCTGTTGCCGCCTTCTTAGTAGCAGCAGTCGTCTTCTTTGCAGCTGGTTTCTTAGTGGCTCCTACAGTTTTCTTCACTGGTTTAGGGGCCGGCTCTTGGCTGGTCTCAGCTAGTTTAACACAGAGTGAAAAATTAAACCAGCTGACAAGCAATCAAATTACAGAAGTAATTATCTGTGATGGGCAGAGCTACGTGGTGCTTACAGCCGGACTTGCTACTTGATTCGGCTTTCTGTACTTTTGGTTTGCTTGCTTTTGCTGGTGCTTTTTTTCTGAAAGAAATGAAAAGAAAATACTGTTATAGAAAAAGACAGAATTTTTTCTTTTTCATATATCATTTTGGAATACTACAGAGCCATTCTCTCAAACTCAGTTTCTGAAGGACCACAGCTCTGCAGATTTAGCTCCAAACTACATCTGCTTGGAAGTTTCTAGTGCCCCTGAAGACTTTGATTAGCTGGAGCAGGTGTTTTATTAGAGCTGGAATTTAAACTCAGCAGGACGTTTGAGACTAATGCTATACAGTAGTCAACATTAGAAGTGAATCAAAACCTTTCATCAAAGTGGTCTTAACCTTAAAACCAAAATGTGTTCTTGATCCGATCAACTTTTTTGGTCCAATTTAAAATGTTGACTACTGTAGATGCATTCATAACAGAACAGACAAATTCTGTAAAGCAAAAGAAGTGGTGTCAGTCTTACACAACAGGTGCGGGAGGAGGAGAGTCAATGTCACTATCTGGTGCATCCATGGGTTCTGGGTTGAAGGACTCATCCTCGATGACAGCACGCTTTTGTTTAGAGCTCTTTGCCCAAGTATCAAACTCATCTTCACTGCTTGACAGACTGTACTTCATTTCCGCCGCAGCTGCAAAGACAATTATTATATTTTTTGATGTTTTCCTTTTAATTTCCTGGGATCCCAAGCTTTTGTCAAATAGATTTTCATAAGCTGCAGTCTCAACTTTATGCATTTGCTGATATTTATATGGCCAAAAAATATATGGTTATTAACTTTGAATAGTCTCAGTATGAATAACAGGCAGTTTTATCACTTCACGGACTAAAGGAGTAAACACGCATGAAGATGGTCACCTTTGCGCTCTCTCTTTTCTCTTGGAGCCACTTCCTCAGAGATGAGCTCCATGTCAGACTCTGACCCTTCCTCTCCCTCGTCAGAAGACCAGGGGTTCTTCTTTGGGACCGGTTTAAAAGAGAGGGTGGTCTGCTTGCCTGACTTTGTGCCTGACATAAAAACAAGAAGAAACCTTAAGACGAGAATTTCATGACACTGCATGAATGCATCTGATAGGTCTTAACAATGATCAACACATTACACTTTGAAATGGTTAAATCAACAGCTGATTCTTCTGTAAATTCAAACTTTCTATTTAAGAGCTACAACGTCATGTAAAAATTCTATATCAACTATGGGATGGTGCATTTGTGAGTGCTACAGACTGAGGGCCATGTTCTTCCCAATGGTCTGATGGCAAATCATAACCGGTTTTTATGAGATAAAATTCATAAGATTTTGTATAATTGACATACACCCTACTGAGAATTCAGTTTAGGGTTGTAACAAAAATCTTGCAAAATCCTGTAATATAGGCACCTCATGTTACAAAAAATGTTTTACTAATTTTGACTACATGAAAGCAGTCCAAAGACATTACTCTATTTTCAAAGAGACCCTTACCCTTTTCTTTGGCTGGCTCTTTCTTGACCTTCTTAGTGAGTCTTGCAGTCAGTCCCATCTCAGATCCATCAAATGCTGCATCAACCTCATCATCAAACTCCATCTTCATCACCACATCAGCCCCTTTCTATAAATACAAGTATTTCCTCAGGATGAGTCAAACTTCTAAAATGTCTAGCTATAAAAACAGACTTAATGTCTTGCCATGAAACAAAAATAACCTGCATTAGGGGTGGGCGTTATGGTAAAATATATGGTATAATATGAATTTTATCCTTATTCTTTTTCATGTTGGTTTAAGACTATTGTTAGAGGTGGGTAATACGGCAAAAAATAAATAAACAAATAAAATAAAATACATTTTTATTTCTATATAATCATTAAATCATGAATTTGTGTCATTGATTTTACCATTTTGCAAGTTGTCTGAGCAGTACAGACAAACAAATTTGTCTTTGTTACCTTGAAAGGCTTTGTTTTTATTAAATAAAGAAGGGCAGATATTTAGGAAAAAACTAGCAAAGATCAAAATCACTGTTATCGCTGTTATTTTATCTTTATTTTTTCGAATAGATACACATTACAAAAACATAATATGAATAAAACACAGTGCTTTTATTTTTCAGAAAGAGGTGTATTCAGCAGTATTGAATTAACAAACATGAAAGGTGAAACACTACATGCATAATTTTCTCACTCTCAGCTTGATTTTATCTGAATTCGTTTCTTTTTTCTGTTGAACATTTTATTAAATTTAATTAGGACCAGTTACTGTTTGGTAACTCAAAATATCTTAATATCTTATTATTATTACAAGAAAGAAATTAATACAGGTTTGAGACAATGTGTGAGTGAGTAAATAATGACAATTATAATTTTTAAGTGAACTATCCCTTTAATGACAAGCGACGGCATGTTTAGTTCTGTCCCTTTAAGAGCTGCACGCATCTAATATACTCAAGCATACGCCTCAGATGAACACGCTGGAAAAGCGCATCTGACAGCACAGATATGAATTATTTAATCAGCTAGATTTTAAAGCAAATAATGTACTTTTGTGATTGTGAATAAGTGCAGTATACACATACACGCATAATAGAGCTGCACGACTGGACAAAATGAGAATCATGATTTTTTTTCTTAGAATAAAAAAAAAAGTTCTTCAGAATCGTGAGAGATTCATGATCTTTAAAGATTAACCCCTGAAAAATAGGTATAGCAGTTAAATAAGACAAGAAATGAAATGTAAAATAATGCAATAATGTAAAGAAAAAGGAATAACCATTAAACATTGACAAAAATGTACACACTTAATACATATACATTATTTTTATATAATGTAAGCTGCGTGGAAGCGGTTGTGTGCAAGACTGAACGTAACCGGCATAACAAGCACACCTGGCCTCTGCCTACGCAAAACCACATGTGACGTCAGTCGTCATCACGGCCGCTGTGAGTGAGTGTCTTATCTCAAGATTACCAGAATTAACATACCTTCACGCCTTTGCGGGCTCCCTCCTTCTTAACGGCCTGGACCTTCATGGTGCTGCTAATGCGGGGGATGACGCGGCGGCCCTGTGGAGTAGGCATGGTCTCGTTCTTTACCTTTACCACCTTTGATTTGCCCACTTTCCCTTTCACCACAGGCATGGCATTTTGTGATTCCATCTCCTTCTGTTCCAAACGCTACATGCGAATACAATCATTGTAAAAAAAAAATCACACAGAAATTAAGGTTTTGAAAAGTGAAATTTTCATTAAAATGACATACTTATTTCTTCATACAGAGCAACAACAGTACAAGATGTTTGGTAAATAAGCATCCAACAAAGTCTTGTTTACCTCCAGCTCCTCAGTAAAGTTTGCCAGATCCTCTTTCCACAGATCAGCAGGGGCTTTCATCTTGAGCGTGTTCAACTCTGTCATCTGCACAAGAAAAGCATCAAAGCCTTTGTAAACTCCACTGCAATACTAAAAATCACAAGCTGGGCTTCCATCAATCACAGACTGATAGTCACCTTAGCATCTCTCTGTCGGCACAGTTCATCTTTCTTTTCTTTGGTCAGGTACCACATGGGCATGCTGAGTAGATAGTTATAATCAGGACCAGATGTCTCCTCTTTTTCCTTCTCATCGTCATCATCATCCTCCTCATCTGCATCCTGCCAAACAAAAAATGAAAACACTGATGCATGTAACCGGTCAAAGGAAAAAAACATTACATGGAGGTTATTGTAGAGCATACCTTCTCCTGAGCATCCTTCCATGCCTTAACAGGGTCAGAGTCATAGCCCATCTGTTGAAGCATGCGGATCAGCTCTTTCTTCGGTTTATTTTCTGAAAACAATACAGATAACAGGCTTGATGTAAAACATTTTAAAAAAAGACAGTTACCAGAGAGAAAGAGTTACAGGTTTTTCTGGATTTTAAATCTAATAAAATGCTGCCTTGAGCGGAAGAAACATCTTTAAAAACCATTACCGTTCAAAAGTTTTAGAACAATAAGATATTTAGTGTATATATTACCATACAGCATTTCACACCTAGACTGTGGTCATCAGCCAGAATTTCAAAATTACCCAAAACTACATTTAGATCAGTCATTACAAAAGAATCTTATACAATAAAATAATCTAAGAGATTGCAATTAAAGTACAAGAATGTTGCATTTTTTGTTTAAATTTGTACAGGATTAAATTTAAAGACCTTTTTAATACCACTTTATATAAATTTTACCTAAACCTTTAATTTAAAACATTACATAAAATATCACTGTCATAAACGCCATTTATTTCACACATTAGCAGGCAATATTCCATATGGAAAATCCCCACAAACTCCACAACTATTTTTTTTTGGTAGAGTAAACAATTGTTTCTGAAGCAATATTTTCTTGAATGGTCTATCAGCTTTTCCATACATCTAGGGCTGTCGCGATAACCGCAATTTTGTAATACCGCGCTATTGGCAAGCCAACCGCAGAGGAAGGAAAGCAACCGCAGAAACCGCGGCAACCGCAGGGATAGGGTTAATTTTTTTTTCTTCTTCTTCATGAGGCTGTGGCCTTATTGTTTTACAATTCATCACTTGTATGACAGTGCGTCAGTGGTTGGAGACGAAGAGCAAGCCGTGGTGCCACCTGCAGCAAAGAAAAAGACTCTCGGAGACCTGCTAAAGCCACGGACAACCTCTGCGTCAGCGCCCCTACCCGAGTGCGAGCAGATAACAAGCTCACGCGCTACCTGCAGGAAGAATGCATAGACTCCAACGCAAACTCACTGTCCTGGTGGCGCGATAATCAGCCTAGATATCCGCTGCTGTCTAAAGTCGCGCGCCAATACATGTGTATTTGTGCAATGAGCGCACCGTCGGAAATGGTCTTCAGTGCCACCGTGAATATTGTTACCCCCATGCGATCCTCCCTGAAACCACAATACTTTAGAATGATTTGATTTCGTTTTTTAAATTAGATTTTTATTTATTTAGTTATTTTTAAATGGCGGTAATACCGCATACCGCACTATTTAGCCACCCATAAAAACCGCAAGGGAAATTTCCTAACCGCGACAGCCCTACTTTCCTATCCCATGAGGCTCCCGGGAGAGGAGGCATCATGTTCGAAAAATGGTGTAAGTACCTTTGTATATTGTGATTAAATTACACTTGTTTAACACAATCTAAATAAAAAACGTATGACTTATGGAAAGTTTAAATTGTCGCGATGTTGAGACGATGCATGACACGTGACAACGTCAATATGGCGGATGTAGTACGTCTGAATTTCATTCATACTATATAGAATGTACGGGTAATACGTTCAATTTTAAATGTAGTACCTACTTAAGCAGTATGCGATTTCGGACGCAGCACAGGTGTAATTTTTCTCTCATTCAAATAAGATGTGCACATTAAGAATGAAATTGTTTTTTTAGAAAAATATCTACATTCACTTTCGAGAAACAGATTAATCATGGCTGAGTGCAAATCTACTTTATAGTAACATCTGTAACTGCACATATTTGCTTTTACAAGAGGCTGCATTAACATTGCAAGGTGTCAATGTAGATCGAAGACAACTGACATGTTTGTATGTGTAACATTATCCAAGATATACTGAGTTTACCATTAACAATATAAACAGTGGTCCTTAATACAAAACCTTTTGTTCCGTGTCTGTCTGTTTCATCATCTCAGGAGTACGTTTGTTGCGTCAAGACCCTGTGGAGTGTCTTTTCTCATTCATCTGTAGCTCGAATAATCACATCTCACGGATTCAGGGCATGGTCTACAGACTGTGTCAGACACTTGGGACTCTCCTCTGCAAGCTTGATGACATGGCCTATCATGATTTCCCCCCTTTGCAATCTCTCATGGGTAACTATACTAGTTCTAATACAATGCAGCATCTAATAGAACTTGTTTAAATGCAATACTGCTCAATACTACGAATTAACTGTGGGAGTTCTACATCTTTTTACAAAATCATAGAAATAATTGCATTCGCATTTGAACATATAGTGTTAAGTAAAGAAACGACAAAAAACCAACTGATTGAATCAAACATTAATATCATAACAAAAATTTTAAACCTTCTGTTTTAAAAATAATACACACACAATGTTTATAATATATCCTTTTCTGCTTTGGAAAATGTACAGACTGTGAAATCTTCTTCTTACAATAATTTAATCAATTACAAATAACCAAACGCCTTTTTAAAGCCATTTTATTTTGGTTAATAATTACATCATGAAGCTCATTGCAAGTGGTCCTTTGAGCCTACAAACTGAATTTAGAATGTATATTTAGTGAAAACATGTTACATGTTGGATAAAAAAATATACATGCACTATGGGAGTCAGTTTTGTATTTTAAATATCAGCAATATTTTTTTGCAACTAGCACTGTTCAATTTTCTGACTTTGGTATTTAATAAAAATAAATAAATACGCTTGAAATATTTTCAATATTTAAATTATTCACGCTAAAAATTAAAATGTACTCTTACACTCATGTAATTTCAAACTGAAATGCTTGTTTGTCTTTGTAACACAAATGAAGATACTGTAATGAAATCTGGAAAGTTTTTGTCCCTCTGTTAGAAGTCTTTTCACCAAAATTTGCATGCTTTATGTGTGAGAACTAGAGTGCGGATCGGGCCGCATTTTTCTGTCCAAGCCCGGCCTGCGTCCGACAGAACAGTAACCGAACCTGACCCAAGCAGAGCCCGATCCCAGCCTGATCTAATTTTTTTCTCATACTAATGACACATGCACTTTTTGTTTGTGGAAAGCTATTTGATTCAGACAACAGCTACGCTACCAACACGCTACTGAGAAATGTAGTTAAACTAGTAGTGTCACTACTTGTAGTGACGCTACTGTCCATCAGTGCATATATTATATATCAGGGTTGTTTGTGATAACAGTTAGTTTTACAGTTTACCATTTTTATAAAAAATAATTGGCTGCTTAAAAAGTGTTTCCCAAAATCACTGATTCATCATAATCCAAATTTATAAAAGCCCTTAATGCTTAATATTTGAATGTTTGTATATGTGTGACAGATCCTAGTGTGGAGATGCGTTTGCGTGATTTGGGTTTTGGCTACCGTGCTCGTTTCCTGCAGCAGAGCTCACAAATTATAGTGAATTCTCATGACCCTGACTGGCTCCAGTCGCTCCGCAGCACCCCCTACCTGCAGGCCAGAGATGCACTGAGAGCTCTTCCGGGAGTTGGTCTAAAAGTAATTATTTATTGTACATTTATACATGAAAATAACTTCTAAACTTGCAACTGCAACACAAGTAGCAAAAACTGTCACTTTTATGGATTTTCCTCTTTCAATATTCTTTGCAATGCAGTGCAACACTAGAGTTTGTATACTTGCATAGATTTTATATTTTGGTGTTAGCCTCTTTACAGCATACTTCCCTTTCCATTCCATTACATATTTTATTTTTAATTCAGCCTGTTTTAGACTCTAGCTATTCTAGCTTCTATTCTAGATTCTAGCTATTAAATGTGTGCATTTATCATAATTGTTTTACATTTATGAAATCTGTGTTTGCTGGGGATCAGGTGGCTGATTGTGTATGTCTGATGTCACTGGATAAGTTTGAGGCCCTGCCTGTGGACACACATGTGTGGCAAATAGCCAAACGTGACTACAGCTTTGCTGCTGGGAGCACCCAGAAGACTTTGACTGATAGAGTCTACAAAGAAATTGGTAAGTGCTTAAAAAAGATACCCTGCCCTGGAAACCACCCACAACAGCCTAGCATTTAGTCCTGTGTTTTTTGTGGTTTCGCACAAAAAAATCATCTTTACTTTTAAAAGTAAATATTTTTTTTTTATCCACTTTTTCAGGTGATTTCTTTAGAAAACTCTGGGGTCCCTATGCAGGCTGGGCACACTCTGTAAGCAATACTGCACATCATTCATTAGATATTATTTTTACTTATATTGTGGTATTTAAAAAATATATTCTTATAGATTTATTTATTATTACTTAGGTGCTTTTCTGCGCTGATCTAAAGAAGTTTCAGAAGCTAAAAGAAGAGATTCCTGCAATGAAAGATGAAAAAACAGAGCTGAAGATAAAGATGAAGGCGAGAAGGCATGACAGATGTGGGAAAAACAGAAAAGAGAAAAAGGCAAAAAACAACAGAGGAAATAAAATAAAATAATAGTGAGGATAACATTCATGTGTAATCAGTTTAAGTTACAGCAAGTCTGCTTCCAGTGTGCTCTTTTTAAATAAATCTGGAGTCTATTTTGAATTTCTACAATATCTGTCAGAATTTCAGAACTGTCATTTTTAAGAAAGGGCAGTATTTTTACACTTAATGTAAGTGTGTAACAAATGTGCTGCCAAAGACACTGAAGGGCATCTTCTTTGTAAAAAATTATAAATTACTTTTATATTATGTCTTTTACTCACCTTTGAAGCATCCTAGGTGTATGTAACTTTCTTCTTTCAGGTGAAGCCAATCGGAGATGTAATAAAAAATTGTCCAGACCCATCCAAGTCTTTGAACGAGCATTCGTAATAAAACATCCCTCACACGGCTCTGTTGGCTGAATAAAGTCGCCCTGTATCAAATCCATGTGTTTTTGTATGATAAATATCCATATTTCAAAGTTAATAAGCACTTTTCTCTCACGTCTGCTGACTATGAAAACTGGAAGCAAGTGTGGAAAGAGAACAAAACAAAATGCCAGTCATGAATAATATTTATCATAAAAAAAAGCATGGATGTAGTGAAATTGTAACGTGCTGTATGAATGATATCTTCTAAGTAGATTGCAGCAGAGATTCATTCATTGGCTCATTTGCAATTTCCACTCTTTATAATAGTTATTTTGACATATTTGGTTTTTGGATTTACATTAACACATTATAAAATCACCTTTCCTCAAAGTTTGTATGACAAGCCTCATGGGATCTTCATAAATCACACAAATGAGCTATTTTTAATTCAAAGTGGCGATTTTCAGTGAAAGGTATAGATCCCTGTTAACAATGTTTTCAGTTTCTCTCGATTGTAAGTCAACTGCCTCCTCTCAAACATACAATGACTTTTTTGAGAGACATACACTCAGAAGTGAGAATTAGTAGACATGTTAAAGAGAATTTACCTATTGTAAGCACCTCCCTTAAAAGCAGATGAGCCAATTGTAATCGAGTATCAGTTGCACAGAGCGTGGAACTTGGACATAGAGAAACATTGGAAGACCTGAAACTTGCATCGTTTATGCAAAAACAATGTGTCGGGTACTTGTGACACTGTTTCCAGGTATCTGTTTTATAGGCATCTGTTATGTTTAATATATTAGGTTTTGCTATATACAGGGGTATGTTTTTTTTAATTAAAGTGCACATTGCCATAAACCTCATTCTGGCTCCATTCATTTCATACACGCTTCCGGATGTTCTTGCCTGCCAACATGAAGGAGTAAACAGAATAGATCATGTGACTGCAGGAGCTCTATACAAAAAGACGGAGTCATTAGCTAATCCAACTTGAATGTTTACAGACTGACTTTGACCTTTCCAATAAGATGAACTGCTTAGTGGCCCATAGAAACAGATGCTTATGAGGCACCTATA
>JAUCMT010000021.1:2979807-3009837 GCA_032357475.1 Enteromius thamalakanensis
TTGTAAATGATTAGTTCATCATTAACTAATCACTTATAAATGCCTTACAACTGAACGTTATTATAAAGTGTTACCAAGAAATCATTGTCAAATGCAGTCAGAACAGAACAGCTTTGGACTTGAATGAGACAGACCAAAGAACTGAGAGTGGTTGTGTGGTTTTAATCTCTGTCCTGTCTTTAATAAACTGCAGACGTGGTCCAACGAAGCCAGTGGTGTCGTGATTCTTTGTGGTGAGAGACGAAGTCCGCTACATATCACTGACCTGTGCTTCATATTAGGAGTATTTTAGTGCTTTATTTTGTCAGGGTTTTACCTTAAAATTAATATTTCATTATTTATTTATCTCTTTGTTTTATTTAGGGGAACGAAAAGTATTGAAATGATTACTCTTTTACACTTTATTGACCAATTTGTCCAGCTTTTGGCACAATTTAGTATTTTTTACTAGGTCTGTCAGGCCACAGACAAAACAAACAAAACCTGGTATTAATTTCTTCCTGATTCTGAGCAGGGTAGGTTAGGATCTGGGCAAAGTTTGACTTTACAACACACCATACACAAGACAACGATTCCTAATAAAGATTAATTCTATACTGAATACATGACTATTCCATCACACACAAACACACGGTTCTGAGGGTGAGAACCTGTTGAGTTTAACTAAAAGTCAGAAATCTAGTATTTGCTACTAGTTCTAAATCACGACCTGAGAGAATTCACCAAAGCAGAGATGTTTAAAATTTAAGATGTCTTAAAATTTGCACCGTCAGCAAGATAGGAGTTGCTTGTGTTATTTATTGTACTGATGCTGAAGGCGAAATCTGTCTCGTCAGGGGGAATCTGTTTGGCTTGCAGTCATCCTGGCTGACGTCCTTAGGATTTCCCCGCTGGTGAATGGTCATTGCCTTGGCTACATGAAGCTCGGAGCTGGTCGTCTAGGTGGGATGCTATCGGAGCAGTTCCTGAAGTTCAGGTTTGGGATTTCAGCAGAGTTAGGATAAAGCTCTGTGTGTCTGGCGCACTAGTAACCCGTCTCGGCAGTTCAAAAGGGAAATTATTGTCCTTTTAGGAATGCTTATGCACACATTTAAGAGTATTGTTTGTGATAAAAAACATTTTCTAAGAGGACAGATGTACGGTCACCAAAAAGTCATGTTGAGGAGATCTGCCTTGTCGTGTAAATTAGACGCTTGTGATCGATTCATGCTGGGCACTGGTCAAAGTGACCATCTGTGGCTTGTGGCAGTCGTGGTCTAATGGATAGAGAGTTGGACTTGTAACCCAAAGGTCATGGGTTTGAGTCCCAGGTCTGGCAGCGATTGTGGGTGGGGTTAATGAATAACCAGAATAACCAATCTCTATTAAGCTAAACAATCTTCAGTCGTCCTTATATCCTAAAATGTGTGTTTTTTTCATGAGATGTTCTGGACAGAGAAAGGCCTTCAGCATAACCATATTTCAGGCTGCTCAGCAGCTCTGTATTCTCTTCACTGTATTTTCTTTAATTTGTACTGTAAAGCTGATGAGACACTGGGCAACTTTTTGAGCAGATGTTTCTTGGCACTTTCACAAAAGACAACATCTGCTTCAATAAAACCAGTCAAATGAAACCAAGCAATTTTACTTAGAACAGTTCAGATGAATGAACTCACCCCCTCGATTAAATTCAACAAACAGAACGTCTCTTTGTCTTGAAGCCACACGTTCATGGCAAACAGTCGCATCTGTGCCACACAGGAATGCAGAGAATGAGGAAAGGGCAGCTTCTGTTTCCTAACACTGTATTACAATTAATGACGTCACACCACTATGAATTAACTCCAGCAAACCTGCTGCTAGATCCAAAATGACTAACTATAGGTCTCAGAAGAGCAGAGTATAAAGCAAACTTTACTCCATGTCAAAGGTTTGAGGTTTGCTTCAGACTGTGCTTGCTGGGCACGTCCTGATATTTTGGGCACGTCCCAACATATTTTGTTGACCCTGGAACAACATTTTATTTCAAAATTTTAATTGTGACTATATCTCTACACCTAAACCTAACCCTACCCATGAGTAATGTCTTAAATCAGAGGAAATGATAGATGACTGACACTGATGTACAAGCACCAAACACTGATTGTAAGCCTAAACTTCATAAAAACTATAAACTAGTTCTTCAAATCTGATTGGCTAATCACAATGTTGTTCCAGGGTCAACACAGATGTTGATCCAGGGACACGGGGAACTCAGCAAAATCAGGTTCTGCATGCTGCTGGATCCCATCTTTGTTTATTTCATGAGTTCACGCTTCTTCATTAATGAAAAAATAAATAGTGAATTTGGCGTGCTCTGCGGAGGTAGGGGTTTAGATGCCTCTGCGGAGGCAGAGAATGAAACCTCTGCGAAGGTTAAGAACCTCTGTGGAGGTGGGATAGAGGAGAAAAGACCTCTCAGAAATCGGGGTGAATGGGCAAAACTTTAAAAGTGGATGTGGTGTCTTATTTTAGCCATCCATGCGCCTCTGCCGACTTTCTTGATTAATTCAATGGCTTGGTCTACGTTATGATAAAGAAGTGAGAATTCTTCTAGGGCAATTAAGCTGTTGATACTGGGAATGGGAGAGTTGTGGGGAGATGAGAGATCGATGATCAATCTCTTTTTTCCTGAGTACTTTCGAGTAGCAATGCTGATTGGGCTGACTCGAAAGGTACCAGAAGGGAAGGAAAAGTGCCGATCATGAAAGCGGCTTCTGATTCTTTTTTGATTAGAATGTCCACTGAGTCTGGGAAGGTAATGGCGGATTGGAGATTGGGGCGAATTAGGGACTGGGTGGGGATACTGGTGACTCCGGGGTGGAATCTGTTTGTTAGACCTGTGAAAAGTTAGGGTCAGGAAGATCTCTTCCTGACAGTTCAGCAGACAATTGGAAAACATTGACAAGAGTCAATAAATACTTTTTGGCATGTTTATTGAAGGCTAAACAGATGGGGGGTTTTTTAATGAGGAGGGAGGGCGAAAGGGTTGTTGGAGAAGAGGATGTATTTTAGGGATGTAGCTGGAGGATTTCGGTTTGTCTGGAGGGCGAGGTGAGTCAGAAGGAAGAGAGTAGTTAATAGTTCGACATTAAATAAAATACATGACATCTTTTAAACGAGTGAAGTGAAAAGACCAAGCTCTAGTGAATGGTTGAAAACACATTTTCTCTGATGCATCGTGAGAAGAACAGTGAGAATGGCTAAAAATAAACACAATTTGCATATTGGCTTGGAGTTGGCCTACTGTCAAGGTATGTAATGCCTCAGGAAACGCCCAAAAGTTGTGGTGTCACCCTTTTCTTAATAACCGCAGCATAGTTTAAAGATCATTCACCTCCTCATCATAAATGCTGTCTAGTCTCTGCTGCTTTATTTCCCAACTCCACTGATCTGTGTTATGCTGTGTTACACAAACGTCATCATCACATCTGGATCCTCCTTCACTGCTGTTCAGTGGATTTATTTCATGCTCGTTGTGAGCAGTAAAGCTGTAGAATGCCTCCATCAAAAGGCTCCATGTTTTCATTATCATACCAATACGTTTTATTTTTGATATGGAACACCGTGAAAAAAGGAAACTCAAACAAAGAACAGACTCCAACGCAAACCCACTGTCCTGGTGGCGCGATCAGTCTAGATATCCGCCGCTGTCTAAAGTTGCGCGCAAATACATGTGTATTTGTGCAATGAGCACACCGTCGGAAAGGGGTTTCAGTGCCGCCGTGAATATTTTTACCCCCATGCGATCCTCCCTGAAACCACATAAGGTTAATATGTTGGTTTTCCCAGCGCAAAACAAGGATATGATAACTTAAATCTATATCACATCAGTTAAAGCTTAAGTAGGCCTAATTTTTATTTATATTTACACTTTCACAACACTTCGTTTTCATGTGATACTTTGAATTTTTTCGTTTTTCAAATTGTAAAAAATTATTTTTTATTGTTTGTTTATTGTTAGCCTACTTTAGAATGATTTGATTTCGTTTTTTAAATTGGAAAAGGCAAATCAAGATTTTTATTTATTTATTTATTTTTAAATGGCGGTAATACCGCATACCGCGCTATTGAGCCACCCATAAAAACCGCAAGGGAAATTTCCAAACCGCGACAGCCCTACATACATCTGCATATTTTTCTTTCATATTTACTCCAGAACACCATTTACCAACTGCCACATTTATGATACTAAAATGTGTTTATAAATGTTTATATTATGTGTAATGTAAACATTGTATTTTTAATATGAGCTAATTCTGCATGTGGCGTGAAACCAAAGACAAAGAGAAAACAATGCATGTCTCACCAATGACCAGTGTGCCCTGGATCTTCTCCAGAATGAATCGGGCTTGGTTGGAGAGTTTGGCACTTTCAGCTCCCAGCATGCCTAGCAGCCAGTCTTTCCTGAGGACATAATACTTCATTCTGAGCTCAAAGAAATCCTTCAAGATGTCCTGAACAGACTCGTACTTCTTTAGGCTGCCCACATGATCAAACACCACCTGCATGAGAATGAGAGCGAGAACAGAAGACAACAAATGATTTTAGGATTAGGCAAAAATGTATGGCTTTTTTTTAAAGGAATCCATATTGTCAAAGTATGTTGTGCGTGCTGTTCACCATGGAGTGACAGGTGAGCAGATTCTGTAGTTTGAAGACTTTGTGTAGTCCAGCTGCCTCAGCCTCTCTCAAGCGCTCCTCAGTCATCTTAATGACAAAACGCACGGTGGTGTCTGTATGATACTCTTTATAGTCTGTGATCAAAGCAGGAACCTTGTCCGTGCCGTTCAGCATCGCCTCCAACACATTCTCCTTATAGACCTAAGAAACATCATGCAATTCATTATTTATTCCCAAGAATACATTGTTATTTTTATCTGCTGAACTGACTAGCTCAATATTCTCCACCACTCACAGGTTAAAGGCACTGCTAATTTTATATACAGAAAGAAACATGAATTTTCAGTAAAGGAAACATTGGGATAGGTACACATTTTAAAACCGCAGAAAAATTGTACCATTTTATTATGTCAAATGAGTATTTCCAACCACAACAAGAAACCATGAACTTTCTAAAGTATATAAACAGACTTCACGCACCTGTGTCCAGGTTTTAATTGGCAGTTCAGTGATCTCAATGGTGGTAGAATCAATGATGGCCACCTCTCCATTATTCACATACTGATTCTTTGCCAATTCATCAAGGGTGCCTTTGAACCCCTTATAGCTTGGCAGCTAGACATAAATTGGTGAAAAGAGAATGTCAACCATTTCTGATTTAGAACAAAATGCATTATGAAAAGAACTATACATTTATGGCAATTAAATTTACAACTTGAATTGATTTTTACCATGGGAAGTGGATCTTCTCCATCGAGCATGCGGAGAATATTGTTGATGATCTCCCTCACATCATAGTTGGGGATGCGGCTGGCCCATCCTGTGCCGATGCCCTCACCTCCATTAGCCAGCAACATAGGGATGATGGGTATGTACCACTCTGGCTCCACTCGCAAATTATCGTCGTAGTTATACTTCAAAAGGTTATCGTCCACAGCAGGGAACAGCAGTCGAGCAAGTGGACTGAGAATAAATCCAAAATTGTTTTGTTTAATTTACTAGTAATGAAATGTTTATTTGTAAGCCATAACCACGGTGCATCTGCGTACTTGAGCATGGTAAAGATGTATCTGGGGCTGGCAGAGTCTTTGCCTCCATGCAGACGTGTGCCAAACTGACCCATAGGCTGGAGCACGTTCAAATTATTACTGCCCACAAAGTTCTGAGCAAGACCAATAATGGTCATCATGAGAGAGACCTGAGGAAAAAGAAAAACATTCGGTGTAGTAGTTTGATATTGACAACTTAGCACGATTTTACTTTTAAATGTGTATTTTCATATATGTAGTGCTAAAAACAACAAAAGCACTGTCACAAGATTTTCCATATATGATGACAGAAGTCCTCACCTCTCCATGGTGGTATGCGGACATCTCAGCCACTGATCCAGCCAACTGAGCCACCTTCACCTCTCTCTTATCATTCCTCTTAAAACAGCAGAAAAGCACTTTCCTTTGGCCTGGTTTTAGACCTGAAACATACACTCATTACTTCTCTGCATTCTGGGATTGATTTGACCACGATTGATGCAAGCAATACTATATTTTAGTAATTATCATAAAAGCAGCATAATTGCATCATTTAACTATCTTTTGTTAGCCTTTAAAACTATGCAAAATATAATTCAACAATGCCAACTGCTCATTTGGGTTTCTTACCATCCACCAAGCAGGGGATTGATCTCTCGTTGTCAGAGTTGGAGTACAACACAAGTTCTTTATTAATAAAGTCATGGTAACTGAGGGATTTGGTTTCCTGTCCGTACAGGTACTCCTGCACAAAGCAGAAACAAGATGTTTTCTAGTGGTACACAAACGTCAACTATGTCCCATTTAAAAAAATAATAATTTTGGCACCTCAGGCAAGTTGTGTTCTCTGCGTTGACGTCTGTTGATCATGAAATTGGTCAACCATTCCTTCCTCTCATCCACCATCTTCTTACTAAAGGCCTACAGATATACACAAAAGTCAGAAATAACATCTTTACACAATTTAATTTAATATCAAAAGTTGTTCAGTTGTGGTTACCAGGGTGATCGCTTCATCATCAGCCGGCCCAGAGTACTTAAAAGGGATTCGGTGTCTCGTCATATCCGAAAAATACTCTTTGGCCTCCTTAGATGTGCTGGTACCCAAACCTGGAGAGGCAGACAGAAAACTACATTAGATATTTGCAAAGATACATGCACTTTTTAGAACCACTTTCAAATGTTATTGTTAACACCCAGTGTGCTAATGACCAAATCTGTGCCCCCTTCACTTTCTACATCACTTGCACACATATGAACAGAATAAAAGGACAGCTTACGTTATCCAGTGTACTACCACAGGTGTTTGAGACAAACCTTTGTAGTATTTGATCTTCCAGGATTTGATGTTACTTTGTTTCTCCTTCCACTCATTGAACTCTGGAATACTGTAGAAAGGCAGCTCCTGCTTCTTATTGGTTGCCTAGATAGCAACAATATAGGCAGTCAATGAAAAGTTTTAACAATAAGTGTTTTTAACATATCGAAAAGGACAGCTGGAATCTACCTTGATGATAGGCGTGATAAACTCCTCTAGGAAGTTGTGGCGCAGCAGTGACGGCCAGTTATGATGGATGAAGTTGATGAGAAGACCTTTAATGTGAGATCCGTCTTGATCCTGCAGAAAGCATGCATCATTATACATACAAACTACACCCTATATTCTTTAATGGGTACACTGTGTGGAGTCTGACCTGATCTGTCATGATCATGAGCTTGCCGTAGCGCAGGCTCTTGAGTGACTCAGGGTCACTGTAATTCTTCTTGTACTGCAGACCCATGATCTTTATAATGTTGTTGATCTCAGCATTCTGCATGATCTGTATACATATGAAAAAAATAAAAGTGTGCTTTTGTGAGGTCTGTAATTGATACAACTTCATAAATTAGGATGGGGCGATACGGCCCAAAATCAACTCAATTAACTGAACACTTTACTTCAAGTATAATTAAATGTTTGTCATCTGATTGGCGCACTGTTTTTCTTTTTGATTAAATCAACCCCACCATGAACACTCAACAAAATACTTTGAATTTTACTGACCTGTTTGAGCGATGCCTCTCGAACATTGAGAAGTTTACCACGCAGAGGGAAGACACCATAGCGGTCACGTCCCACAACACCCAGACCCGACACAGCCAGAGTTTTGGCCGAGTCTCCTTCTGTCAGGATCAGAGTGCAGCTAGTGGAGTTCTTCCCACCTGAAACAAAGCAGAAATCCAAAAATTAACATCCAGGCTGATGGGGTTTTAATATTTTAACAGCACAACAAACTTTGCTACCTGCATCGTTGGCGTCATCCAACTTGGGTACTCCTTTAATCTTGGTGTGTTTGACAGCAGAGCATTTCTTATTGAGCTGAGCCTGGGCTTTAAACTTCACCCAGTTCATAATGCTTTCCACAATTCCACAGTTAGTAGCCTACAAACAAGCCCAACACATACCAAAATCATCAATTTGGAATTCTTTAACTATATAACTAAATCATGGCAACAGCAATTCATCAAAAATTAGAGGATCTCTGAATCCAAGTTACACAGCATGGTTAACGCAATTCAAGATGGTTCAATAGTCACATTTCTCACCAGTTTAACAAACTTGTCACTCAAAGAGCAGGTGGAACCGAAATTCTTCTGCTGTAACGTCATGTTCTCTTTGGTCTGAGAGTCAAAGCTGGGATTCTCAATCAGACAGTTCACAAACATCCACATGTGGTTCTTCACCTGCATACACAAGAGCCCAACCAGCACTTTACATCTGACCACAAATTTAGACCGCCATAATGGTTGAGATGTGAAGCTTTAGGAATGATCAGTATGTACCTGGAAAGGTTTGACAGCCACTCCAGCCTTGTTCTTCTTTTTCACAACTTCAATCAGTTTGGACACAATCTGGTCTGCAACATGGTCGGTATGTCTGCCACCCTGGAACACACAACTTCATATTTAAAGCACTTTCCACTGTCTTTCCACTTTAATACCCATTGTAAGCAGGACTTTTGGAAAGGTTTGGTTAATGCAGAAATATTATGCTCAACATAATGCCATACCGCAAATCTGAAGATGTTTACCTTAGTTGTGGCGATGCTGTTAACAAAACTGACTTGCTGGAACCCCTTATCACTAAGGGTAAGACACACCTCCCAGCGGTCATTTACAATCTCATGGACAATTGTCAGGGGAGAACCAGTTTCATCCACCTTATCCTTTAGATACAAGTCCACATAGCTACGGAAACCATTAACCTGAAAAGATAATAGAAATTAAACTCAGGAAGATGCAGTGACAAACCAAAAAAAAAATAAAAAATACTTACAGCCAGCTTCTTGCCGTTGAGAAAGACACGGACACCCTTAGAGGACCCAGCGATGTCATATGCTCGTCGAGTCAGCAGTGCGACAGTGTCTTTATCTAAGGCTTGCATCTTGAACTTTGCCAGATCTGGCTGGAATGTGATGCAGGTGTAGTCATCGCCATCAAAGGGTTTGATTTTGCACTCGCCTGCTCTGCTCATGTTATCGAACCATGTCTTTTGAGGAAAAGATTAAACATCCAAGAAAAGGCGCATGAGTTTTGATTAATGCTGCCACTATTAAATCAGACTGACTGTATGATAACTGAAGCATCACAATCTGACTGGACTGCACAGAATTCTAAAGTGACAATACAGCTCTTTTTAACCACCAGAGGGCAAAATCAACTGACAGACAATACTTAAAACCAGCTGGTGTGCAGTTGCAGAGGATTTCAGTTGCAAAGATTTAGGCACATATTGGACAAATAAAACTTTCTCCACAGGATATGAGATATAGAAAGAGAGACCATTTCCCCCAACAACTACATATTGAAATATTTTATGTGGGGGAAAAAGAATAATCTTTCATAATAGTTTACAATAAAATTACACCACAATGCCCATTCACACCAAGAGCTATAAACACTACGAAAATTTTTCAAAAATCTTTTTTTTTTATATTAAACAACAGGGTCCACACAACAACTATAACAGCAAACGAAAGATATTGTTGGGATCACAAAATGTCTTTTCTACAGCTGAAGAAAGAATCAGAATCCAGAATAGACAGAATAAACAATCATATTACCACCACACAAGTGGACAATATCGTCTATTTATAGTTATTCTTGGTGTAAACAGGGCTTAATGCTACAATGTAAATATTAATTCGAATAAAAGCATAAAAAGCATCCATACAGCTAGCATTATTTCTATACACATGTTGTGAAGAGCATCTTTATTTGATCTGATTTCTTCTCATGAATTAACATACTGTACCGGTTAAACCAGTATAATTTAACAGTTACTGTCTTATTTGTTAGAAATTAATTTCAACAAAATGTGCAAACATTGCCTAAAACTAACAGTCAACAAAAGTTAATAAAATACATAATTTTCAATGTTTTTCCTATTAAAAGTAGAAAATAAGCAGTGCAGTATCTCTTCTAAATAAAATAACTTGTATATTCTGTAAATAATATTTTTAACAGTGCATTTCTTGCATCTTCTGTAAACAAATATTTTAATGTGCAATGTATCAATGTAAACAACAGACTGTTGTAATGAAAATAGAACTCTCCTAAACACGGTTGCATGTGGTGATCTTAGAGTAAAATCCATGTTCATATAGTAACAAGATCACCAAGTTCTTACTACTTTTTTAGGTTATGTCTTGTACAGTTCTGGCAGTGCAGGAAAAAAAGTGATCGCAACAGCACAGTGTATCTTCTGTCAAGAGTTTCAACGGGGTGTATAAACCAGCTTCGCTGCACTGTAGCCAAGGGAGACATATCCTTTGCGATGTACAGAAGACTGGAAGCGCATGGCAGAAGCCCCTCCCATGACGCAAATTCGTGTTTGCTGTGAAGTGACTTTCACACGCGAATGAAGCGAGTAAACTCAAAATGTTCATGTGTCCAACTATGCATGAATAGCGTGATTTATTCATGCAAGTGGCGTCTGTTGTCTATGTAGGGTAAAGTAACGGAGCTGGGCCCCGTGACTCCACACGCAGTATTGTTTTTAAAGGGAAAGTAATCAAAATAATCGTCCTGGAAACATTTTATTAATTTTTTTTTATAATCTGCATTTACCTGAAGACATCATTCTTTGAAAAGGAAAGGCCCTATAGTCAGTTTCTTTATATTATATATATATTCTTTAGTTCTTTATAGATCAGTGATCATAACAGAAAATACCACCATGTACAATTTCTCTCCCTGTATGTATACAAAACAATAAAAAAGTAGTCAACATTTGAAGTAGATCCTAAGATGCATTTTGGTTTCAGGACAACTATAAAAGGTTTTGATCCACTTCAAATGTTGAATACTGTTTATTACTTTTATATTTCAAAACATTTGCATAATACTTGTGTTCAACATGCATGGAGGGATCAGGTATCAAGCTTACCTGGTTGAAACGGTGTTTTGACTCCTTGCACGCAGTCTCCACCGTGAACTTGACGCTGAAGATATTACACAGCTTCGCACCATATCCGTTACGGCCACCTGTTGACAACACGCATGATTACACATTAAAATCAATTCAAGTCCGTTTATATGAATCCATGCACTTCCTGCTTGACCTCACCTGTGACCTTCTTCTCATCATCATCATAGTTACTAGAGGTCAGGAGTTGGCCGAAGATTAAAGCAGGTACATACACTTTTTCTACCTTGTGCTCAACCACAGGAATACCCTTTCCGTTGTTCCACACACTGATGGTGTTATTCTCCCTGCACACAGCAACATGCATAACTTAGATGAGATTAAGATGACTTCCCGATCTAAAACAGTGAACAATCAGAGCATGCAAAGTACTTACGAGTCAATGTTGACCTTGATGCAGTTCATAGCTTTGTCCCTCTGTTTGTTATCAGCAGCATTCACTATGAATATAAGAATGAGAATTGTACTCAAAAACAGCCCTAAGAGCACATCACCGCTATAAAAAAAGGTTGAAAAACTGAACTGTCTTTCAAATGTTTTACCTACATTTAACAATATTTTATGACCTCTATGTATGTGCATTGATTGATCTTTATGTGAACAGCTTACATCAAATCTACATTAAATCAATTAAACCACTGGATTAATTAGAATTAATGCTACAAAAAAAATAGTTTTGGATTCATTTCAAAAGATGAAAAGAAAATATCTTATATTAAATATCTAAGAATATCTTAATTTGTGAACGGGTGTCTTATGAGTTTGGAGCAACATTTAAAACTAATGATGTACAACATATTTTAATAGTAATAAAAAAAATTAAATAAATAAATAAAAAAAACATGGTGTTTTTTTTTTTTTAAAGTGCAATAGAGCATAAGCATGAAAATGCAAAAAGTGTTGGGTTCATTGTTTAAAATGGTTTTTATAATTTAATGAAACATGCACTTGAGTAGTTTCAGTTGAGTGGAGTAAAAAAAAAAGAAAAAGGCCTAACAAAAGTGTTATTTAAAAGCTCACTTTTCTTTAAACAAGCAGCTTTCCATTCTAGTCCTTGCACTGTTTAAATTAAGGTAATTATTAAAGATAACTTTCATTATATAATAAACTCACCCAGAATCTCATCAAAGATCTTGTAGAGTCCCGGGACAAACGTGATGTCTCTGCAGTTCATTCCTACACCCTCATCAAACACCCACATTTGCTAAACAGAAGAGAGAAATCAAAGAAAAGCTGGTTTATTCTACGGTTGCAATGGTACTGCAATCTAAAAACATCTGAGTTGGCCAGGATCTGGACGGAATGAAAAAAGACCCAAACTTTTAATTCTTTTTTTTGGGATGGTTCAGCAAGAATTAGCCTAGCCTTAATAAAATGGGTGACCACTTTAGAATAATTATTGATTCTACTGCTGTATGAAAACCGTATTATGGCCTTATGCATTATTTATAAAAAAATAAAAAAAAGCAGATGTGCAAGATCTTTACCTGGGTAACAGGCTCCACAGAGCCTATGTAGGTGTCAGGCCGGAGCAGAATATGCTCCAGCTGGGTCTTCTTCTGATAGATCCTTTCCACAGACAGACGCTTCTGATCTTTCTTGGTCTTACTGAGAGCTTTATTTTCAAACAAATTCTAAAAAAAGACACAAAAACAATGTTACATCACATAAGAAAATAAGATTACTAAAAGAAACTAAAGCACTTTTTATGACTACAATCTAATGATTTTCTGCTTTATATTATGATCGAGTAAGTTTTTTATGCACCCACACATTTCATAACATTTCAATAAAAGATTTTTATAAATTTAAGTGCGTGTGTCTGTAATTGTTCATTACTCAATTGGCCCCCCTGAAAGATTTTGAAAATATATGGCTTAGGAGTTGTTATGGTGAAGGCCAGTCTTAAAGCATTTTGGACAGCATTTGCATGACAATTTACTAAAAAAAGATTACAGGCATAGCCTGTTCTAAAAGTGCGCTGTTAACGAACATGATCTTGTAACATTCAAATTTAACGTTAACTGAAAAAAATAAATAAAATAAAGCGTAAGACTTTCTCTTTTTGCTTTTGCCAACACGAGTGACCACGTGTATATTGTAACTTTACAGTATGGAAATGTAGCGGAAATTACGGTTAACATTGTAACTTTCTTTTTTCGGTTTTATTTTTTTTAACTCGTTGCGAAGACTCAATATACAATGCAATGCACAATGTGGCCTAACGTTAAACTTAGGCCACAAAAAAAACAACAACAATGTATTATGCTACACGCAAGACATAACGTTAATGCAAAACGTTCGTTAGTATCCAACATCAACATATGAACTAAACCTATGATAGCCGTGTAGTATACTAGAATTAAACACTTAAAATTTCAACCGTAAACTAACGTTAACTACTGTAACTTATATTTAAGTAGCATTAACTAACATAACAATAAGAACAAACAGACAACGTGACACATCCAACTGAGATATTCTGTACGTTATTCTTGCAACAATTTGCATAGATAATACATAAACACTGATTATCATTAAAGGTCCTTTTTCTTTGACGATGACGATGTAAAAAATAAACTTACCTTCAGTGGTCCTTCAGTTCCAGCCATTTTTTACCGTTTACCTCTTGCACGAACGAAGTGAATAAAATTATTTTACAAACAGATCTGCCTATAACTGTATTAAATCACTAGCTTTCCTAAACCAAAGATGCTTCAAACTATCTGAACTAAACTTACGAACGCATGAACTAACCCACTGACACACGCGAGACTAACCCAGAGCGTTAGTAACCGATTTTCAAATTTCAAATCACACATATGTTGTCCCGCCATGGACACTGGCCAATCGCTGATAGGAGTGGGTTGGGTTTTTAGCGTTTTTAACCAATGACGTTGTAGATTTTGAGCAGCGTCCCGCCTACTTGCATAGGTCCAATAACACAGGCGATAGCACTTTTTAAGCCAATGACATTTTTGTTCCGGTCTCTCTGACGGTCAAACGGTCAAAAACATTATTGTAAACAAATAGAAAAATGTTTGCGTTGTTGTTATTATATTTCTGTACGGCATAAAATACACTGAGAAAAGTGTCCGAAGAATAAAAGCTTAATGATGAAATATACTAAATCCTATTTAATCCCTTTTATAACGTTTATTCTTAATATCTTCTTTAAATTATAATTTATAAACAATAATGTTAAATGATATAGTTTTCTCTGTTGCCATATATCAAATAATTAACGTAAAATTATTTAAGCTATACATTTATTGAGACAACAAATGCTGTTGTTATTATTATACATAGTAGAAGTAGTATGCATGTTAATGTATGAATTTATTGCATTTTGAAAGATGATTATTCGCTTTATGTCACATATAGTCAGATTCACCATAACGTTATATACCCTACACATTTTTAAATTTAAATGCACTTGTAAGTGAAATGGAAGCAGACACAGAGACAGATTTCCTCTGTGATGGGGTATAAAAGCTGATTGGTTGCTGGAGTGGTAATAACATTGATTCATGATGCACATGTGCCTCTACCTCCCTCCCCTTTCTGTCTCTCCCTTCCTCTCTCAGCCTCCTTCATTTCATCACTGTCCTTGGGTGTGTATAGCAGTGTCTGACATTCTGTTGCTGAGGACTGTGTGAGTGTGTGTGTGTGTACACGCACAGCAGCCCAATGACGTTGTAAATTTGTGCTCATCCAGGAACAGAAGTCCTCCAGCAGCATCCCGTGAGCAGGGCAGAGGAGCAGTATGTCAACCCACCCCAGCAGCTGAGCTTTGCTGTGGGATACGCAACTACATAGAGGTGAGTCTATTTATCCTTCTCTCCTTTTCCATCCTGTCCCCCTTCCATCCATTTGTCTTAATGAAATATTCATGATTTACAGCCTCTGTTTGTCCTGATTGTCATCTGCAGCTCTTATAGCAGAGGTGAGCTAGGTTAATGCTTTCTATAAACAATGTAAGTAATTCTTTTCACACATTTTTCTTGATCAGGCATTGTGTGTATTGAATACAAGGTTATGCATTTCTGCGTAGCCAAGGAAATGTTGATGAGCATGTACCATTTCTGTTGTTTTAGCCCTGCAGTGAAAGTAAGCTTTTATTTGCTGATATGTGCACACAGGTCAGATTCGTCCCCTCCCATCTCCATATCGATTTGTTTGCTATTGCCATTCCCTGCCTGTCAGCTACTTAGCAGCCCTACCCCCCCTAATTCTTATAGATGGGATAATGTGTGTGGGGGGCAGTTTTATGGCCATTAGCTTCATATCTCCATCACAGTGAGATGACTTGTAAAAGTGAGGCCCTTAAAGTCATACAGTTAGTGTCAGTGGCCTAGACGCTCAGGTTACAGCTATTTCTTAATAAGTTATATGTTTGCTATAAATTGTAGTCCTGTCTTGTGTTTAATATGCATTTAGTGACTGATTAGCCCCAAAAAACAGCAAAAAGCTGTCAAAGGGGCAGTATCAATTTTATGGTACTAAAAGGTATATTTTAGGGGTAAACCACTGATCTATATATAATCACTGGATCGCTCTTTGCGTTCTCTATATAGATCAGTGGAGTAAACACGGCAAGTGGCAGCTTTTTGAGGTCGAAGGGGAGGTGAACTTTTTGCAACCGCCTCTCCTAATCACAGTTCTTCTCTACACATTATTCCATCACTGTAAAAATGGATAAAAAAACTGTTAGTTGGTAAGTCATTTGGTTAAAAACTATAATAGATCTAGGCTAATTGGGCATTTGGTGTAATTTTACAGCAAAATACTACAGTTAAATACAGTTTTTGGAAATAAAAAAAAGAAGTAATCTTTAATTGGACCACTCACATTTGATGGTTCTCTGTGAAAATAAGTGTTTCTATTTATAATCTGATCAGTTGTGTAAATTAGGGTTTTATATTACATTTTATATTGTTACATAGAGATTATTTCTTTATATTAGTGTTGTCTAATGTTAACATGATTGTGTTTTGCAGAATACCTACATTTGAGCTTTATTTATAAAAGGTGGTTTTTAGTATATTGTGAAGGTAAAGCAAATTTTAGTGATTTATCATAGTTTTGTTTTTGTTTTTTGTACTGTAAATTTAAAATGTTCTAGGCAACCACAGCTGCCATTTTCATTACCACAAAATAAAAAAACTAATTCTTTAACAGTAAAAATACAAATAAACAAAAATGTGCAGCCAGATAGATAGATAGATCGTTGTGAAGATATTATGGTAGGGGCACTGACCGTTCTAAGGTGCTGTGCAGCAGATGGCAAAGTGGCCTGTTGCCTGGACACTGTGTATGTGGCAGCCAAATCCAACCTGGCCAACTGGTCAGTGCTGTTTATGCTGTGTGTGCTTTCTGCCCCTACTAAAAGAATTTAAAGCATAGCAGTAAGTACTTGCAAAAAGTTCTGAGCTTAAATTATTTCCATTTAGCGCTAGTTTGTGGAGCAGATTTTAGAATCAGCCTTGCACACACACAAAAAAACAGATTTTAATATTTTTTTCAAATGACCAGTGACGAGTGCTTCCTCACGTGTAAAGCACGGACTGCCATTGCCCTGTTTGTGGCCAAGAAACCTTTTCCCGTCCATATGCAGTTAAATTTTATAGTTTCACTCTTTCAGATTGAAGATGTCCTCCACTCCGCTGGCCGAGGCAGAAGAGGATGTGTTTGGTGAGTGACCTCTCCCGTCTGGCCACCCCTCCCCCCTCCATTAATGCCCAGATCTTCATTTCCACACTCCCAATGCACTGAGCGCATTACCAGAGAGAGTAGCTACAGTCTGGCCTCTAAAAGCACCAGGGACTGTGATTTTCTCTGAGCATGTGCACTGGTTGGTTTGAGAGTCATAAATATTTCAATAAACATATTTTGTGATTTTTTTAGATGCCATCTATCTTGGTTGAGAAACAATGGTAGATGTAATTGGTGCATTCAAGAGTTTGGCTTCACAGGATTTTTGTACAGGCTTTGAAGGTACAGCTTGCTGAGTCAGTATCTACGTCACCACAGGAATTAGTGCTGAGATCTGAAAACAAGTTGGGAGAAAAAAGGTTGCTATGGAATAGAGTAGATCCGTGGGAATTTTTTAAAGCATGTTCGAACTCCCCATGAGCAGACTTGAAACAGAGAAAGCATTAGTGCCCACACACCTTTTCTGTGGTTCTGGAAGTATTTAATTGGTTCTGGAAGTATTTTTATCCATTTATTTTTCCTTTAGGGGATTATAAAAAAAGTCGTTGTTTATGGGTTATAAGCCATGAACCAAGCCAACATGCTACAAGGTGAATTACAACATTACATATTTTATTTGAAGCAAAATAATATTTAAAAATATAACAAAAAGTCCAAGGTACAAGATTGTGAAGGGATAAGATCTTTTATCAGTTTTTACTTTTGTCTTTTTTTGCTTACTTCCAAGTTTTTGAAAGCAGTATATATTTATTTTTCTTTTGCTGAAAACAAAAGAAGATATTTTGAAGAATGCTAGTTACCAAGCAGTTGGTGGTGGCCATTGACTTCAATAAGGATGGAAAAATGTTCTATGTAAATATGTATGTATAAAAAAAGTTGAACTAATGTTTAATAATAGCCATTCTAAAGTCTCTCACAGGATGCAGTCTTAAAATCAATATGGTATTTTTGTAGGCATGGAATACGTGGAATACTACAACACAGCATATGTCCAGAAAAAAACTGCCATCACTAGGATGGTACCCTTCCAATTAGTATATTATTTACTCATAAAAGGGTACATAAAGGCACATATTCTGAGGGTATGAATTCGTATGTTGTAAATGTGGTATAGTAATTCCTTTTTAAAGGGCACCATCCCAGCTTTTCTAAAAAAAAATTTCAATGTTTTCTCATAATGTTTTATTTCTCAGTCCAGTGCTCTTAGTTGACCTTGACCATTTCATTTGACTACTTTTGGCTACTTTTACTGCCTTTACTTGCCACTCACCATTAAAAATTAATTGTGGTGAGCTCATGTGACAAACAGTGATGTCATGTGCCAGCAAAGTTGTACTGACTAAATTAATCATTCGTCATATGCACATATTATTTAAAATAGTACAATTCCGCTACTAGAATACTGTTTTTTTATATAATACAGTACAGTATAAAGAACCCAACTGTCACAATTTATATTTATTTGATTCGAATAGACATTCAAATCACAGAAACTTGTATACTTATACATATAATAACATGGATTTGTGCATTTTTTAAAACAAGCACAAAATATTATATTAAAATATATATTAAAATATATAACTGTAAAATATATACAAATATATATATAAAAAAATTATAAAAATATTTTATATAAAATAAAATATATAAAATAAGGAAGCATATTAAATTTTAATGTGTGAGCAAATTTCAATTCAAATGAGCAAAGCAATATCACTGACAAATAGGTAGAACCTAGGATAGTGGCAAAACAAAAAAACAAATAAATGTTAATGACAACTTAAAAAAATATATATATTTTTTTTACAAAAATTGTTAGACTGAATGACATTTTAGTGGAAAAATTTAGTAAATCAGGGAAAACTTTATAATTATTAATTTAAAAAAGGGTCTCTCACTTTAGTGTATTTGTTAGAGTATGTTTGTGTACTTCCTGTTTCATTGACCCTCAACACACCCCTTGGGTGTACATGAGGAATGGCTGCCCATCATTTATATAAGTAATCTAGGCTGTTGACAGCTTAATAGAGCTTCAGGCCTGCTTTACGGTGTCACTGCATTTTATGGATTGTTACGAGAACACTAATGTGTGCATGAGTGTGTGTTGAGAGCAGTGCAGCAGTCTTTTATCAGGATTTTCCTCATATTTGTGTTGTTTGTTTGTGAGTATTGGGCTTTTATCTCCAGATGCTCAGTTTCAAATGATCTCAGGGAGTAAACATATGTCTGTGTGTTTTGTGCCACATTAGATTTGACGGAGGCGGTTCCAGAGACCGAACGACTTGACAGCAGTCTACAGAAAGCCAAAGCACAACTGTCAATCAAAACCAGGAGACATCGGCCCTCTCGAACCCGGCTGAGAGACAGTGTGAGCTCAGTTGATGGAGATGACAGCATTGATAGAATGGTTTGTGAATGTTATAGATTTCATGCATCTGACTGAATGAGTAGTTCACCCAAAAATGACAATTTTGTCATGTGTCATGTTATTTACTCATCCTCTTGTCGTTTCAAACTCTGCTGTTATAAGGATCTTCACCATACACTTATTTACTGACAGTCCTGATCCACTTAATGTCCTGTAAGTGAGAAGAGAATTGAGATGTCATGATTAGCACTAGATACAGAGCATTTTTTTGCTAAAAAAATACAGTAAAAAGTTGTTATTACAATTTATTTCTATTTTAAATAAAAGTTTAAATAAAAGTTTAAGAAGTTTTTATTAGTCACTAAAAATCTTCCCTTCCACTACCACTCTTTATTTAAAATATTTATGGTTCTTTTTTTGGTACTTTTCAATAAAAAAAGATTTGCATTATTTTTTTTTTATATATTTTTTGTTCCACAGAAAAAAATAACAGTATATACACACACATACACAGATATATATTTATTATTATTTTTATTATTTGATATAGTTTTTATTATTATTTTATCATTATTATTTATTTTTAGTATTACCTATTTTTTATATAGCTTTTTTTATTATTGTTAGTTATATCAAGTACTAAATGAAAATGAGAAATGTTACTTTGACAACTAACTAAAGGTTTACAAGAAGTTTTTCAAAAATGTTTTTTTCATTAATATTTATTTTATTTAAAGTTACAATTTTTTTTATTATTATTATTTACTTGGTTACTTATTTAGTTAATTAGTTAGTTTTAGTTTCAGTTGACCCTAAAAACACGCATGTGAGCTTAATAAAATATGATATGTCATTGTGTGTCTGCACTCTAGAGTTTTGGTGGCTCCGTGCAGACCTCCTCTTCTCCAGTCCACCCTTCCTTTCGCTGCTCCTCCCCTTCCTCTGACCTGCTTCTTTCCTCCCCTTCCTCACGGAGAGACCGAACGTTCACCTTTGACCCCTACACTGTGGTTGGAGAAAGGGAGGCACAAGATGAAAGACGGAGCTACAGGCACCTCCTGAACACCACCTCTCAAGAGGCTTTGCCCCTCACCCCATCTAAGTCTCCCTCCAGACCCTGCGCCCATTCAGAGACATCTTCCCCAGCCCATCTTTGCCAGGCAGACCACCTCAAGTCACGTGAGGGCAGCCAGCCCCTTCTACACTATGGAGAATACTCACAGAGCGAAGGTTCGAACTCCATATCATCCCATCTAATAGAGTATCATAACTATCATTGACTATGTGAATTCTGATTCTAAAATTTATTTGATTAAAGGAACACTCATTTTTCAACTCCCCAAGAGTTAAATGGTTGGGTTTTACTGTTTTCAGTTCCATTTAGCCAATCTCCGGTTCTGGTGGTAGCACTTTTAGCGCAGCTTAGCATAGATCATTGAATCTGATTAGACCGTTAGCATCTCTCGCTCAGCAATGAATCAACTTCCACAGCTTCTTACGTAGATTTTGAAATGTTTTGAATTTCCGGTTAGTAAAAACCATTAGTATTCCATTGGGACTATACTAAATACAATTGAGTGCATAATGCATAAGTGCATGGTACAAAGTGCGCCATTTAGGACACAGCTTAGGTCTCTGCAGAAAGGTAAAGGGAGCTACAACATCAGGGTGTTTTTAAACCATGTTACCTGATTGGCTGACGTTATAGTAAGGGTAGAGTGAAGTCAGGGGGATCATTTTGATTGCATGATTAAGAAACACCCAGCAGTATAAATACACCCAGAAATTGAAAAACTCCCACTTTTTTTTGCTCTGCAGAGACCCCAATCTCGTGCAAACAGCGCTGTGTAATATTACTGCGCCTGCTGCAAGCATGGTACAGCAGCAAAGTTCCTTGATTATTACACCGGAATGAGAGTATTGTTCCTAGCCATATCAGCCTAGAAAATCACAACTTTTCATTTTCTGTCAGTGTCAGTACACAATTTAACTACAGAAGAGTCAAGTTTTAAATAGGAAAAATATTGAAACCTGGTCATTTTTAAGTATGAGATGCTAACGATCAAGTCAGATTCAATGATCTATGCTAAGCTGCGATAAAAGTGTTACTGCCAGACCTGGAGATCAGCTTAATGGATTCAAAAACAGTGATACTCAACTGTTTAACTCTTGGGGAGTTGGAAAATAAGCCTATTCTCCTTTAAAGTGATTCTGATCCTGACTAACACTGGTCTAGATTACTGTAGATCCTTATTTTGAGCTTCTATTCTGTGTTTCCCTGTTTTTCTATCCTGAATCAGATAAACATTCTTACATATTTGTGCTTTTTTTAAAGCAACATTACCATCACCATGGTCCAGATACAAACTTTTCCAGATCATTGAATCTAGATTACCTGTGCTCTAAATGGGACTACGTATCAAAATATAGGATTGAAGTTTTAAATGTTGTTCCTGAACTCCACTAATATAATACTGATGTTTTGGATCAGAAGTATCCAAATCTAACTAAAAAGTTTCAAACAACACACACTAAAGGTTTTATCCAGATCAAAACCAAGACTGGATTATGTGATATAATCCAATCACAGAATATTCTTTTTTTTTTTCTCTTTTGCACATTTGAAGATATAAACCCATTTGACAGCAGAAATATGTTTTCAGAAATATGTCTTACTATTTACAGCTCTGGAAATTCAGATTTGTAAATTAAAAATTGGTAGTATGTATGATCCAGTCACATCTGCTGTCTAAAAAAACTGATCCTAGTTAGCAGAACATCATTCTGATACATATTAAATGTTTCAAACACCTGGTCCAGATTCTGATGCTCATTTTGATGATCTGTTTTTAGATGACAGTCATGACACAGGCCCTGATGAACCTGATAGTCCAACAGTGTTGCTGGACAAGAAAACCAGAAGACGTTTTCTAGATCTGGGGTTAGTATCCTACAGTTTCAAGCAACAAAAATTCAGCGATTAAATGTATTAGATGTGGTCTTTACCCAAAACTTTGTCTTTAAACATTATTTGGAAGATTTTAAACAGTGACAAGTTAGTTAAGCAATGTCTAGATATACCCTAATAAAAAAGTTAAATACAAAATGTCTTAATTTTTAAGCCTAAAATGTGTTTTAATGTCACTATTGATAAGGATTGTTTAATCTTTGAATAATATTGGTCTTAAAATGCAAGATATTTAAAGTGTACCTGAAATATGTTTGCAATAGTTCCACTTTAGCACAATCAAATATATTTCAGTATTTCTTTAGTTACAGCCCTACTTTTGCGCAATTCATTTCATTAAGTACAAAATTAGTACCAGTTAAGCATACTGTAAGTATACCAGTTCAGGATATTAAGTACAATTGCATAAGTACATAACAATAAGTATTTTCATTATATGTAGCATGACATTTTAAATCCATTTTAGTATATTTATTTTTCACTAAGGTACTTTCTGACAACCGTAAACACTGTCCTGTATGTGAGAGCAGTAGCACAGATGCTGTAGTAGTGGCCAGAGTTGTGCTTTAAGGCCTGTTCACACGAGGCACGATAATGATAGTGATAAAGATATAGTTCTAAAAATCGTTCTCAATGTTAAAGAATTGCAGTGTCCACAATACAACTATTACAATAATTGAGCTTATAGTAAACAGACGATATCGTTCGCTGGTGTGGATGCAAATATAGTTATAGTTATCTTTATAGTTATCGTGCTTGGTGTGAATGGGTGTTTAAAGGTTATCTGCTTGTTTTTCTGTGGGCAGGGTCACTTTACGTCGCACATATGGAAAGGTCAGGAAAGACAGATCCAACAGACTATCAGCAGGAAATCGGTATGTGTGTGAGTCTGTCTTGCATTTATTCAGCTAGTGTCAGTAATCTGAGGCACCAGTGATTCCTTGCGTGCCTGTACAGATGTGTGAGGTATTTTGTATGTTTGTGTACAGGGATTCAGAGAGAGCAGAGAACCGGACCTCACGTTCTTCTGGTCCACCGTTTGTGCCTTTCTCCTGGTTCAGTGAAAGATTAAGAGGTTCTGGCTCCCCCAAGAACATCCAGTCCCCATCCAGACCTTTTACCCAGGTAACTTAACTTTAACTAGGGTCCACTAGATCTGTTATTGTTTTATAAGGAACCATAAGGTACTGCAGTAATGATGATTGATTGCCAATTGATTGTACAGGTTAGAGAGAGAGAGGGTTGAAAAATTTGCAGTTGCAAATAAATAGGTGCAGTGAGTGAGCATGTTATGCTATGTTATGTTACATGATTGTTCACAACAACAACAAATAAATAAATAAATAAATAATAATAATCCACGCTGCAATTTCTACACAATATATACATTAATTGCCTCTCTGACAGAGATTAATTACTGATTTTAAAAAAGCCAATTATGGAGTATCACATCACTATAATGCTGATTCCTCTCTCTTCAAGGGCTCCAGTACTGAAGAGGACTTTGATTCTTCAGTGGGTTTACTGGAAGACAGCAGACCCTGCAAGACCGAGTCATCACAACCCTATCAGACCCTCCCAGAGCATTCAGATGGGGTGAGATAACAGAACTTAATCACTACTATTGAAATTACTCACTTGACCACTGAAAAAAACAGCAGCCATTACTCCAGAATGACAAGATTCTTCAGAAATCGTTCTACTATCCTGATTTGATGCCTAAGAATTTTTTTTGAAGTGCCGTCAAAAGATTAAGCTTTATATAATTAATATTATATGTATGTGTACTGTGTATATTGTACTGTGTATGTGTTTATATATTAGTATAATAAAAGTATATGAATATAAATATTGAAATACATGTTAATATTTTCTAAATATATACTGTATCTGTGAGTATTTATATATACATTATAAATATACACAAAACACACACATATATTTTTAAACAAAAAAAAATATTTTGGATGTGATTAATCACAATTATTTTTTAAAAACTATTTGTGCTGCTAATATTTTTTGTGGGAACGTGATGCCTTTTCAAAGTTTGGGCACAGTAGGGATTAAACAATTATAAAAATATTAATACCGCTATATAGCAAGGACACATTACATTTGACCAAAAGTGACAATAAAGACATTCCAAACGTTCCAAATAATTTCTATTTCAAATAAATTATGTTTTCTTTTTTTATGTTTTGTTTATCAAAGAATCCTGGAAAAAATGTATCACCGTTTCCACAAAAAAGGCAGTAAAATGGCAACATTGGCAATATAAGAACCGTTATTACTAATTGTGAACCAATAATGATTAATAATATATAAGCCCCAAATCAGCATATTAGAATGATTTCTAAAGGATCATGTGACATTGAAGCCTGGAATAATTATGCTGAAGATTTAGCTTTGCAGTCAGAGGAATAAAGTAAATTTTAAAATATGTAAAAACAGTTATTTTATGCTGTTTTTAATTAAATAAATGCAGCCTTTTATGAGAATAAGTCTTTTATATACATTTAAATGTATTAAGTATTAATGTATTATGTATTAATTATTAAGTGTATGTATATAAATACACCTAAGAATGCAGCTATTTATTGCTAAATCCAAATAGAGACAGAAAGTTGCAGAACTACTTGCAAGAACATCTTAATATACAGGTAGAACATTAATATAGATTTTTCATGAAGTGCTGTTTCAGTCCTCTCTAAGGCAAAGAGGAACATTTGGAGATCGATGGCGCTGACACACTGCTACACAGCAAGGACAGTCATATTATATTGAAGTGAAACAGATTCACTTTAGCTTAATCATATTAAAGGTGGTTTGTGCTGCATATTCAGTTTGTGCTCAGTGAATCAATTGCTGTGTTGTTTCAATATGCTAAATTAAAGCATTTGGTACATTTGCATGTTACAAAATATATTTTGTTCCTTGTGAAAAACAAACTGTTGCTCTCAACTATTCTGTGTCAATTTTTTTTTCTTCTCAGAATGACTGTGAAAGCAGCCGTGGCACAGATTTCAGTTTTAAAAAGAAAATGCTTTCTGCTGCTGGTAAAGATAGGACAGAGAGACAGAACGGAGTTTACGGAAAACGGGACAGCGGGAAAAATGGACACAGTGAAGATGGACAAAAATTACTGACCACTTGATGGCGATTCTGAAAGACTGAATACAATATGCTGCAGGTGCCATTATTAATGTCAAACATTGCGTTGGCTTTCACAATGTATTATTGATGGATATAGAAATAAAGATAACTTGCAAACTTTGTTCATTTATATATTTTATTCAATAACTGATTCAGGAATATGTGCAAGGTGAAGTGTGGCATTGTTGTATCATATGTTTTTTTTTGTAATTTATTTGTAATTTACTGTACATTAATGAGACCAGCATATTTATCATGAAAACATTTACAAAAAATATTTTAAATCATTTTTTATGAGTTTTATATGCTTGAAAAATCTGGATTATGGATAACAGCTGGACATAGAAGTGAAAGGCACTTTTCAAACCAAGCTTAGCCAGTTTATTGACAGATTCACACTTTAAAAAAATGAATGACAAATTAGCATAACTCATATTTATCAGAATATTTGGACATTCATATGCCACCTTTATCATTAGATCTGTCGTTACAGATTAGCTGAGTGTTCTGGGATAAAGCCTTTGGCACAAGGATGACATAACAGTGTTTGAAATGTTGTGGGACTGTAGGGAAAAAATCTATGTCCTGGGATCCTGCTTCTGAATCTACAGGCTGACATAATAGCCCGAACAAATGAGCCAGAATGAATTAGAATATCTTGAGCAATGTTCCCAAAAAAATTATTATTTGTCATCGATTTTCATACCTCCTCACATACTGAAACATTTCATATAAAGACCTATTTAAGACCCTTGGTTCAGAAAGTGAACTTGGGGCAGGTTGCAAAAACAGATTGCACCACTCAATGCTTTGGTAAAGGGAATAGTTCAACACAATCCTAACACACAATAATTCATAATGTCAGATTTAGCTCTAGCTTTACTGTAAAACTGAAGCCTCTTAAGAATGTTAAAAAAAAAAAATAAATACAAAAAAAAAATAAAAATAATATATATATATATATATAAGTACAAATGTAAAATGAACACCTTTATTAGGTTATGAACAATGACATTACGGAACAAATCATTGGAATTTATAGCAAATACTATAGTGTTTTTAAACCATACTATAGTAAAATGTATTATACTGTATACATTATAGTATTTACACCATTTTACACCATTAAAGAATGCTACACCATAATGTTGTATTTATAATAGTGAACTGATAAACTGTATATTGTTGTATACTTTTTTACTAAACTGTAGTGTATTAGTTTGTAGAAAATGTACAGTATTTGGTAAAGTAATTTACTATAGTTGGTATATTACAACAAATTAATTACTTTACTATAGAGTGGTTCAAGAATAGTAAACAATTACTATAGTACTAAAACTATTATGAGCTAGTTTTGATAAAGATCATAGTTTATAATTAAGAAGAAAAAAAAAAAAATATATATATATATATATATTATTATTATTATTATTATTATTAATTTATTTTTTTAAGTTGCATTTACAAAATAGCACTGCCCTTGGAACCCTGTAAGAGTGTGGAGCACAGTGATTTTAGTGCTACTTATACCTTAATACTGAATTATAATCACCATACACGTGTTATATGTATTTACATCAAAGAAAACCATGGTATCGCAATGGTGTCGCCTCAAAACATAGCAATTCGTGATATTACATACTTGATGATTAGTCAAAACTTTCAAACGTCGAGAATTTCTTCTCAATTAAAAGTTCAACACAATCTCCCGTCCAATCAAGAGACGCTACATCCGACTACCCAATCGGATTGATTTGTACTGCAGCAAACAGACACTCTCGTCCAATCAGAAGATGCGTTCTTACAGACCAACATGGCGACGTTGGGGTGTACGGAATTGTAAATGAACAAAAACCTGATTCATTTACTGGATAAAGCGGACTGTTTTGTGGTAAGTGGGATTTTAAATATAAGAAATAATTAATTAGCATTTTATCACATTTTCCTCTTTATTTATATGCAGTATACTGTAAATATGTGTTATTTTTGTAAGATTGGAGATCATGAGTTTCGTGAGCTGATATCTGACGTTCTCCTGTCATTTACTGATATGTGACTTTAAAATCAATTCATGTTGTTGATTAATTGATGTTTTGATTTACAGTTTAAAAAACAGACAGAATGAAGGTGGTGAATCTGAAGCAGGCTATCCTGCAGGCTTGGAAAGAACGCTGGAGTGATTATCAATGGGCTATTAACATCAAGAAGAACTGTCCTAAAGGGGCAACATGGGATTATCTCAATCTCGCAGGTAATATCTAAATGTTTCACCTCAAATTCAGTAGACACATTACTGTACCACAATATAAACAACCCAGTTTTAGCCATTTGGGAGTAATTTATTTTGAGGACATATGCACAGGACAATGCAATAAGCTATGATGTATTTTAGTTCATCTATTTTAAATAATATATTTATTAAACATACAGTAAAACGGTTTTATTGTAAAATACTACTACCAAATCAAAATAATTGTTTCTTTAAACAAAAAATAAATTTAGTTTATTCCTGTAATGGCAAAGCTGATATATCATCAGCTATTACTCCAGTCTTAAAATTGTACATATACATATTTTGGTCAAAGACATTAAGATGTCTGCATCAAAGGAAATTCAGGAAATGATTTTATGTCCATAGAAAGCATGTTAAGTGTAAGGAAAGTGTCAACCTTTAAGGAATTAAGTTTTCGGAGAATAAAATGTCAAAATGTGGTTGAAATAATGTTGCATTGCCATTCAGTGTAACACAATATATTGTTATTCAGTGTAAATTCAAACATGTACATATTAAAATATATAAAAGAATATGTTGTTGTGTTTTAAATTAAGTAAAAACGCTTGGTTCATCTTGGCGAATGGGCGAAACCTACGATAGTGGTAAATAATAAAACACTTAAAAACGAATTAGTATTTAGGGTGAAAGTAATTAATCTTTTAATGTGTCATCAATTTGTTGTAAATATGTGATGTTAAATTTTAGCTCAGAAAAACCGAAATTGCAATTTCTTTAAAAAACAACAACAAATTTAAAGCAGTATTGCACTTTTTGTTTTTATGGTTAACCTTTTTTTCATCTTTCACCCATGTATATACGTATTATGATTTCCACAAAAAATAGTAAACAGCAAAAACATTGATTATAATATAAAACAGTTAGTTTTATAGTGTTTAGTTAGTTTATTGTAATAATATTTCACAATAATACTGTTCTTAACTTGCCACACATCTTTTGAAAACATAAAAAACATATATTTTATATACCCATTAACTGCCAGGGGCTCAGAATTGTTCTATAATATTACATCATAAATTATTTCAATTAAAAATAAATAAATAAAATAAAATGAGGAATTTCCTAAATTGATATGCGCATTTATTTTTAATATTATTGGCTTTGTTTCTTTGCTGCACAAAACCCTGTCAGAACTGCCCTCCAGATAACACATGATACAGTACCTGCCATGTACTGTAGTTGTTAAGGTGTAATTTCTCCTTAAATTTTCTCCTGATACAGAAGCTCTTCTGGAGCAGGCTATGATTGGCCCATCACCTAACCCTCTAATCCTGTCCTACCTGAAGTATGCCATCAGCTCACAGGTGAAAACAAGTCATATCAGCAGTCTATTTCTTCTTATTATTATTTGTATTATTATTTGGCGTGTTTATAATCACCAATGCCACTGGATGTATCATAATGCTCACATAATAAATGCTTGCAAACATCTTGCTAATAGCAAATTTCTGCGACACCACCAGGAATTGTAAACGTGCATCACAACACCACTAGGTGTCAGTATATGTATATAATAGGACCAGCACAACTTGCTGACATTATATTGATGACATGATATTCTTTTTCCCGCCTGTAGATGGTGTCGTATTCCAGTGTGCTGACTGCAATCAGCAAGGTTAGTGGTTTTATTTATTTATTTTCCATTTTAAACAATGTTTTACTTGGCAAAAATAACATAACCACGCTATTTCCATTTGTTTACCTACAGTTTGATGATTTTTCTCGGGAACTGTGTATCAAATCATTGCTCGAGATCATGGATATGTTCTCCAACCGACTCAGGTGCTCCTCCATCCATCCATTAGTCAGTCAGATGCAGTTTTTGTAGAATGCAGGTAAAAAAAATTTCCCTCTTGTGTTTCTCTCCTGCAGCTGCCTTGGAAAGGCAGAGGAGTGTATCGGTCTGTGCCGTGCCATGCTGTGTACCGTGGTTTGGCTCCTGCAGGGCTGTGCGTGGTACTGTGAGAGACTACGGGAGTCCGGTGCTCAGCCTGCGTTAGAAAACAGTCTGAGAGCCTGCCTGGATCGCATGACCAATCTGTTACAAAGTACCAAGAACAGAGCCCTGGTGCACATCGCACGCATGGAGGAGCAAGGTGTGTGTATTTACTAAGGATTTTTTATGATAACTGTCTTTAACGTATTCACAAAGATTCTGTTGCTTTTATCAGCTTAATCAACATTGTTTATTGTTTAAATTCAGACTATGTAGTGTTCATTCATTTATAAACGTGTCTTTTGATTCTTTTTAAAGTAGATAAAAATTGTAGATTAAACAGTGTAAACCATAGCAGGGGTTCACAAACATTTTTGGCAGTTAAAGGGATAGTTCACCCAAAAATGAAAATTTGATGTTTATTTACTTACCCCCATGGCATCCAAGATGTAGGTGAC
>JAUCMT010000021.1:3009937-3024807 GCA_032357475.1 Enteromius thamalakanensis
ACCTACATCTTGGATGCCATGGGGGTAAGTTAATAAACATCAAATTTTCATTTTTGGGTGAACTATCCCTTTAAGCAAAAATATTTACTTGTAAGATTTTAAGTCAATATGTTAATCATTTAAAAGCACATTTACTTGACATGCAGTTGTTGTTTTAAAAATGACATTCGTTTTTAGATAATCTCAGTCATAAGTCTACTCAATATAACACACACAGACACAGAGATATACCTTTAATTTATTTTAATGTAAAACCTTTTAATGCTGTCTCTGTTGGACAGTATTACTGCAGAAAAAAAGTAATTTATACACAATTTACTCTCATATTTTATAACATCTGCTTTGTTTTACCCATGCCAATGAGGCATATGACACTACAGTGAACTGCTGTTTATTGCATAATGACTGATTTTTTTCCACTTACTATTTAAAAAATTTCATAATAATTGTACCCACATCACAGGATTTAGTAGTCGTATAGTATTCAATTCCCAAGAAGCAGCTTATTAATCAGTGTGACTTTTGAGGAGTCTGACTAATGTTCACCAATAATTTCTTTTAAATGCTCTCTTCCAGGAAATCAAATTATCAGTTTCTTTTTGTAAACACACATGCATGAAATGTACCCACATAAATGTATTTATTGAATAACAAAAAAAAGTTATACCATTATAATAATCTAATAAATATAGTAGTTATTATATGCCACTTAAATTTGATGTCTTTCTGTTTCATAAGCATCCTGGACCAATGTAGAGCAAGCTTTACTAAAGGTGTCAGAAAATCTGAATGCTGTGACCAATCAGACGCTAAAGGAAAACCTTGAAGAGTGTGCTTCATTGGTCAAAAGGTAAGAATCTAGAAAGAGCTTTCAGACCTCTCCATTTGAAGTGAAGTAATGTTAGAACTGATCAAAAATCGATTACTCACAATGAGTTTGCAAAGATGTTGCTGCCAATTATAAAATTAAGCAATGATGTGAAAATCACAGTGATTTCAATGCAGCTTGGCTATTAAGTCATTCGACTCGTTCGTGTGACTCTTGTGTGTTTGTGACTCACTAGGAAGCATAGTCCCACTGTATATTGAATCATGTTTATATAAGGTCATACTTTATATTAGGTATTTTATTTATATGAATTATATTTATATAAAGTTTTAACATATAATAGTTAAACTACTGTGTATCTAAAGGACACAGTATTTTTTAATGATAGATGTACTTACAGAAATGAATTGTATCAAATAATCATTTGAAATTGTTAAAATGAAGCTGGTCTGATAAACCATTATGACAACATACTTATATTCTTCTAAACTTATTTTTTTAAAAACCAATACCATCCACAGCTATGCTCTTGATGAGTATAGTATCACTGAAACATATTTTATTAAACTGTGCACTTACGAAGTTGAATTAGAAAAGATTTTAACAGAGTCAGCCCCAAAACAGCATTGGATTATTTATCTAAAGAAAAATTGCTTGTGTATGGTATTTCAATGTTATACTTCCCATAAAAAGAGCCAAAGAACTAAACAATAAATCAGTAGTTTAAAAATGTAAAAGTAAAATGAAATGGTGTGTTTGTGACATTCTTTGTGTTTTCATAGCATTCCCCAGATGTTGTGTCTTCAGAGTGACCCACCGGTCCACACCTCGTTTCCTTCAGTGCATGCCTTCATCATGCTGGAGGGAACCATGAACCTCACTGGAGAGACGCAGCCGTTAGTAGAGCAGCTTATGATGATAAAGAGGATGCAGGTGACTTCAGACACAATTGTTTGTACTGTAGATGAAGTGGCGTGTGTGGTTTTTCTGATATATCCCTCCTTCTCTCTTTATAGCGTATCCCAGCTCCACTGTTTGTGCTGGAGATCTGGAAGGCCTGTTTCACTGGGCTCATTGAATCTCCAGAGGGGAATGAGGAACTGAAATGGACAGCTTTCACCTTTCTAAAGGTGTGTTTGAGTCACCGATCACTCTTGAACTTTGGATTGTAGTTTTGGCTATGGTAAAAGTGATAGTTGACCCCTTATTTACTTACTTAAAACATTATTTTCATCTTTAAAAACATAATTTTCTTATTAAATGCTTATTAACTAACTTAAGAATAAAGTTAAGAATATTTTGTATTCACAAAAGTTTCTTAAATGTTTTCTTTAAAAATCTTTTTAGAGCATTCATGAGAGATTTTTTTTATCTTTGCTTTACTAGCCAAAAATCACTTTATTAAAAGAACACATCTTCTCATCGTCATTATATGTCTCTGATCCATACATTATTATGTTGGGGATTCACATAGTCAGGATGTTTTTTATGTAATGTAAACACTGAATCAGTTTTTTTTTTCTTTAACATCATGTTTTCAGATTCCTCAGGTTTTGCTAAGGCTGAAGAAGTACCCACAAGGGGAAAAGACACAGGTACCATTATTTGACTGTTTTACATCAGTTTTCTGTTACTCTTTGAACTATTTTGGTTCCATTTCCAATTTGTCTCACTCATGACACCTGACACCTCATATGACTGCCATCATAATATGTCATTCCACATCGTCCAAAATGTTAATTACTCCAACGACCTGCCCATCTGTGTGTGTTTGTCAGGATTTCATGGACGATGTTAATGTGGCATTTGAAAATCTTCTGAATCTCACCCCACTGTTGGATAAAGCTGACCAGAGATGCAAGTATGTCAACACCACATTTATTAATCATGCTTGGCTATGCGCTGAACCACAGGAAGCTAGAATAATGACTTGAACATAAATATATTTTACTCAAAATGACTCACAATGCACTCAAACTATTTATGAACACTATCGTGTTAGCTGAACTGGTACACAATGTTTTAATGCTGTTGTTGATTGTTGCTGTTGTTGTGTGTGTTTGTGTAGCTGTGACTGCTTGAGTCTGTTACTGCAGGAGTGTAATAAACTAGGCCTGCTTTCTGAGGCAAACACCACCAGTCTTACTGCAAAACGGTATGGTCAGAATGTTTTATTCGTACTTTTTTTGTAAAGATTTTATTTTTTTTTAACGGGTCTGTCTGTTTCATACATTTAATTTTTTCTTCAGTAATGAGGACCGAGAGCATGCACCCAGACTGAAGACAGCAGAGAACGCCAATATTCAGCCCAACCCAGGTCTCATCCTGAGAGCTGAACCGACTGTCACCAACATCCTCAAGGTTCTTAACTGGTTTTATATTATTTTTAGGGCTGTTGATTTAATATGTTAATTTAATTGATTGTTAGTTATGAAAAAATAACATTATAACAAACCCTGCCCTACCTTAGGTTTGTGTTGGTCATTTTATTTTTAATACAGTTAATAAGTATTGAACATGATACAGGTCAATAAGTCACTGTGTGATGTAGTGTATAGAATGTTATATGGCCCTAAAATTCAAGATAATGTGGCAGAAATACCCTGTATGAGTTTTTGCCTCATGTTTATATCATATTATATAGTGAAGCAAGTATTTTAGTTATTCGTTCGTGTTAAGTAGATAAACTAATGTCATCAAATAGAACCTTGTATCATGTTACCATTTAGTCACAGGTTTTCTTCCTTTCTGGTTGTCTAGACAGTGGATGCGGATCATTCTAAGTCTCCTGAGGGGCTGCTGGGAGTTTTGGGTCACATGCTTTCAGGAAAGAGTCTTGATTTGCTACTGGCTGCTGCAGCAGCGACTGGAAAACTCAAGTCTTTTGCTCGCAAATTCATCAAGTAAGAAATTATGAATACGACTGGATACATTGCATCAGGATCAGCTTATTTATTAACCCAAATAAACACATGAACAGAGTGTTAAGGAGATATGTATCTATATTTGCTGTTTTCTTCCAGATTGAACGAGTTTCCAAAACACATCAGTGGAGAAGGATGTAAGTCATGTGCTTTATTTTGCTGTGATTATGTGCTCTTAATAAATAACTTTTTAGATGGGTTTTAAGCTAATATGTTAGGCAAGATTAAATTATTGAACACTTCTAATTGTTGTCTTTTCTGTGTTTTTCAGTTTTAGTTTTTTTTGTATGCTAATACAAATATCAAATGCATTCTGGTTTTTTTTTCTCATGTATTGAGGTTTTTTATGACCATAACTGAAAAGCACATTTTATGTATGTAGAAATGCTGCAGTGTGAACTTTTCTTAGTCATTTTTAGCTTTAGGTTTGGGAGATTGTGTGAAGATTTAGTTTCCGATTGACTCTGAGAGCAATTGCGGCCATAACATCTGTGAATATACTTTCTAGCGAAGTCTGCGTCAGTGCGAGCTCTGCTGTTCGACATTTCCTTTCTCATGCTGTGTCATGTCGTGCAGACCTATGGGTCAGAGGTCAGTTTTCATACACAAACATATGTATTATACAGAGCAAGTGTTTAAGCTGAAGTGCTGATAAAGATGTGAAACATTCCTAATTCAAAATAACATCCTGTGTCGATTATTACTTTATTTGAGTCATTGATCGCATCATTTACCCTACCTGTCCAGGTGATTCTTTCAGACCCCAGCCCATCGAGCGAGACACCCTTCTTTGAGACGTGGTTGCAGACATGCATGCCAGAGGAAGGGAAGACCCTGAATCCAGACCACCCTTGCTTCAGACCTGAGTCTGGGAAGGTGGAGAGTCTGGTGGCCCTGCTTAATTCTTCCTCTGAGATGAAGCTTGTGTAAGTGCTGCTCCATACCAGCTCAATCTATCTGTTACATTAACATCTTTATGACAACATTGATGTATACAGTATAGCATCCACTTTAGTAGTATTAATAGACTTGGTTATTTCAGTTAATCTCTGTGAATCATTACTATGGTCCTAAGGTCATTACTCAAAAATATACTTCCATATACACTTATATTTTTACATGTTGTCCCAAAACATTTTAGCAAGATGTAACATATATTTGTTACTTAACGCTTCATTCGCATCTAGTGTGAACGCCAGAATGAATTACTTGTTACGTCTACGAATGCATTTGTTTACTTAATATAGTCTCAACATTTGCTATAATGTAATCGCATAGGCTGACATCGTGATAGCGATATGATTAATTGAGCAGCACTACTGGCCACAAGTCACTTCACTAAAACTATTTGTTTAAGGTTGTGTTAGTCAGATGTGTGCTCTTTCTATCGCTCTCCAGTCAGATGAAATGGCATGAAATATGTCTCAGTACACCAGCAGCTATACTGGAGGTTCTGAATGCCTGGGAGAATGGAGTTTTATCAGTGGAGGCTGTTCAGGTAAGGAGATTCATGGTGTCCAGTTGTGTACTAAGCAGACACAGCTTTTTTAAAAGAAATTAGGCATTTATTGTGAGTGTCACAAGATCAATGTAAAATAATCATAGTTGGAGCATATTGTAGTAATTTCATATATATTAACTGTAAGTCTCTTTCTGCGAGTGTAGAAGATAACAGATAATATCAAAGGGAAGGTGTGCAGTATGGCCATCTGTGCGGTGGCTTGGCTGGTGGCGCACGTTCGAATGCTGGGTTTGGATGAGAGGGAAAAACCTCAGACTATGATTCGTCAACTCATGACTCCTATGTCAGGAGAAAACACTTTGCAGTTCTACCATGAGCGGTAAGGAATCTCCGAGCACACCAGGCTACAATCCCACATGATAAGTTCTGAATTGCTAGTTGTTTTCGTGATTGATTGGGGTTGGAATTAAACTCAGGTCTTGGTCCCTAAATATCTTTTGAAAGACACCAGTCTTCTCTCTCTCTCTCTTACTGTGTCCAGAGTGGTGATCATGAGCTCTATCTTGGAGCACATGTGTGCTGATGTATTTCAGCAGACAGGACTCTCCTTGCGGCCAGCAGTCGAGGGTCAGGAGCCTATTCCCTACCGGAACCTTCTCCCGGCTCGCCAGCCCATCCGCCAGGCTCTGCAGACCCAGTTTAGGGAGGTTCTGGAGAAGGGCTGGGTGGACTCTCATGCATTTCATCTCCTTGAGAATCTGTTACATATGGGAGGGGTGTTCTGGTTTACTAACAACCTGGTGAAGGTAAATGTGTCTGGGTTTGCACTACTACAGCTTCTGAGGCTTTAACTGCACCTGTTAACAGACTCAATTGCGTGTTTGTGTCGCAGGAGCTCCTGAAGGAGACCCGTAAGGAGTGGGCATCTCGGGTGGTTGAGTTGCTGTACAGTATCTTCTGCCTGGATACACAACAGATCACCCTCACCCTGCTGGGTCACATTCTGCCACGTCTCCTCACTGACCCTGCCCACTGGCACAGCCTTGCAGACCCGCCAGGAAGAGCACTTGCAAAGTATGAGCTTTTTATTGCATTTGCAAACACACTAAACTATACTTAAAGCAATTCCTCACCCAAAAACAAGCTATTTTACTTGCCTCTTGTCATCTCAAATAGAGTATTTATGGATGCTAAAGGATAGACCTTAATGGGTTTCTCCACCCAAAAATAAAAATACGACTTTATTCAATAATAAAATAGTGAATAAGAGTCGTATAGGGTACGCTGTAACAAAAAGCATAAAGCTTCATAAAGATAATATTGTATCACTTATCACAGATGGACTATTTTGATGATGTCTTTCATACTTTTCTGGACTTTGACAGTTTTCATTACTTGGCAGCCAATGAGAAGCCTCCCAATTTTCTTCGGAAATATCTTAAATTGTTTTCCCAAGACGAACAAAGCTTTAATGGGTTTGAAAATGACATTCATTTTAAATTTTTTAAATTGTATTTTTTTTTCACCCAAAAATTAAAAGTCTGTCATTAATTACTCAACCTCATCTCGTTTTAAAGCTATAAAACCTTTGTTAATCTTCAGAACACAAATTAAGATATTTATGATGATATCAGAGAGAGCCATCTGACCCTCCATAGACAGCAATACAACTAAAATTATAACTAGGAGAATACATTTTTTTTGGCTCAGTAAAAACTAAAATAACATCATTTATTTAACTCTACCATTAAACACTAAAGATGATAGAGAATCTTAATTTGTGGTTTTGTTTTACAATGTCCAAACATAAATAATAACCACAGTGATGCATTAGTGCTTTATTAATTTTGTGCCAGTTTGGTCAAAGGGTGTCCCATTTTTCACAATATCCTCTCACTATGACATCTGTGTTCTTCTGTAGTTGACCCCATAATTGACGCCACAGGAAAGTCCACATTGTTATACACTTGTGTTAATATGGAAAGATAGATGGAAGCCTCATAAACTGTTGGCCTACTTTCATTGTTGAATTTTTTTTTCTGCTTTTTTGGTATTTGCAGGTCAGCAGTTTTTCTCTGTTAAACAAATGTATTAATGAATGAACCCCTTACTCTCATTCCTCTTTTTACTTTCTTTCTTTTATCCACTTCCTCCTTTTTTCAGTGTAAGATTTAAAACGAACATCCGTTTCAATAGATATTGAGTTGTCAGGCTTTTCCCTTCTTGGTTTCTCTTTTTCTTTTTCCTTTTTTTCAGTAAGTCAAATCGATGTATTACATAAAATCAAACACGCTTGATAGAAATCTCCCTATTATATAAAAGATTTTCCACCTGATTTAATGCAGTGCGAGCCAATTTTTTGCAGTACACTAGCATGTATGTTAACCTCAATACTAACAGCAGGAAAAGCTTCTATTTTAATTTCAGTTATTTTTATATAAATAAAAATAATGCTAATGTGTTTGTTTATGTGTGTTATAGGTTGTCAGTGTGGTGTGCTCTTAGTTCTTACTCATCTCACCATAAGGGTCAAGCATCAGCACGACAGCGCAAAAGACAACGTGAGGATATAGAGGTCAGTCACACTGTTTCTCTCACAGTTTGTGAACCATCATTCTTTGTATTCTCACAGATAATGTCTTTCTCATTAAGCATCTAATTCTTAAAACCCAAGCTTGGGTGTTCTAAGTAATTAACACTCTGTTTTTTGTAGGATTACACCAGTTTGTTTCCTTTGGATGACACGCAACCCTCTAAACTGATGCGTCTGCTAAGCTCCAATGAAGATGAGAATGTCATGCTTTCCAGTCCAGGTCATTTTCTGCCTGCCCCACCTGTCACAAGCTGCACAAAAACAACAAGAGCTGCATTTTAATGCATTTTAATCTATTAGTCAGTCTAGAAACTGTTAACCCAAACTGCATATGCTGCAAAAAATCCCCCCAAAAATGCAACAAAGCTTGCAATAGCTTTACGCTTCCTGTGGCAGTATCACTCAAAATGCCAACGAGTGACAGTGTTTAAAAATTAAACACACAGGCTAATTTATCATAAACAAACTACTAAACTCTTTAGTTAATTTAACACCTAATATGAATTCTGACGTTATTAATAACTTTTAGAAAGAAAAAATAAAACACAGTAGCTATTTATTTATAACTAAAAATTAGCTTTTTCTTTTTTACTTTATATTATATTTGATGTATCAGGATTTGCTGTCTCATACAGTACGTCATAGGAGATATGTAAATAATACTTGAGGAGGCAAAAGGCCATTTTTATTAATCAATTTTAAAAGTAATTTTGTTTAAAAACTCAAACTATTACAATTTTTTTATATGGCCAAAGGTTAAGATTATGGTTATAATAATATATATAATATATGGTTAAGATAATAAAATACAATGATGATTAAGAAAACAAACTACAAAAAATTCTCAAAATCCTGACGCATCACATTTGATTTTTTCTAAATAATGATGTCAGTCTAACCAAGTAAAGCTAGTAAACCAAGTAAAGGATGTCCATCATAAAATATTACTAACAATATGTTTATTTTAGAAAAATCATTAAAGCTTTTACAGCATTAAGACCTGTGTCCTGACCTAAATGTGGACATTTTTGCAATTATATTAAACTATCTATTACTAACTAAAAGGCAATCAGAAAGAAGGCATGTCGTGGATTGTGTACAGCAGGTTTTCAGCAAAGTTTTGATCACATTGCTAATTTAGAAGCATAAGAATTGTGGATATCAAATAGGGATTTTGACCGATTAATACAATCAGTTAAACGTTTAAAAAGTAATTTAATTTAAGTATTTTACGTAGCTATTTTAAAAGGTTTGCTGCATTGTTAAAATACGCCACCCATAGCCTATATAAAAATCTGTTGACAAAAAAAAGTCGCCTTTTATTGGCCACATTCATACAGCAGCTGAATACAGTTGTCAGTCCTGTAGGCAGGCTGCTTTAGTCCTAATACAGGGTGTGACAACCGCGTTCTGTAACGGAACTCACCTGTAAATTTTCAGGACTCACAACTGCATTCTCTGAACACACGCGCTGTGTGAACGTTACAGGACTGAACAACTGTCATACACTGCTAAAGAGAGCCGTTCTGCTGCACAAACGTGCATCTACCATGCGTTACGTGTTTTTATGTGTGTTTTGGGTAACTTGGAGTGATGGAGAAATTAGCTACGTGTCTTTTGAAAGTTTTATTAGATCTCGCCAGTTTTCCACCGGAGCTGCTCCCATCAGTTTAGAGTTCCGTGCGCGTGTGTCGCTATGGTTACTGGTAAGGAATACGGGCTTGATTCCCATTGCATGTTCATACGGAACTATTTCTTTTCTTTTCTTGAGTTATTATTTATGTAAAATAGCTGTTTCCCGTATAGGCCTATTTATCCTTTTATAATGTTTTTTCTCTGGTCGCAAAAGTGCTGCAGGCGTATGATATAAAATCGATATGATCATGTGAATCTTCTTCATCTGTTGTTTGCTAGTTTTTGCGCATGTACAATAAATCCTCAGAAAACAAATATTACTATTTTAACGGGTCATAGGTGCTTATCTTTTCTAATTGAAGAATGTTGTCTGTTAATAATCGGTGAATGAGTGTTGGTTGTCGGTTACGAGTAATAACCGAAATGAACACCCCTAGTATCAAACATAAAACAGTAGGCTATAGTATTGTACATGCAGCATAATTAATCATCTCCAAACAAGGTACAAACATTGCACATATATACAGTGTATATATAACACTAAAATCACTTTAGATGCTTTAAAAAAAAAATTATGTTATAAAGATAAATCATTTGTGAATGTATAAATAAAGCGAAGCCGTGAAAAAAACACAAAAAAAAAGCAGTATTGTTATAAGCAGTGTCTGAAAGCCATGACTATTTAGTCACTTTCATTGAAAAAAGAAGGAAGAGCCGGAAGTGAAAGTGTAGATTTTATTAACGCAGTCAACCGAGAAAGGGAAGTTAGCAGGAAATGATTTAGTGAAATCTGCTTCGATAACTGCTGTGACGGTACACATTTCCTTTTTTTAATGGTTTCTACATAGATTACAATAATAACTGACCAACTTAAAGTGATGTGATCTTTTTTAGGTGACCGTTCCATGAGCAGTTCACTGTCTGCTTCTCAGCTTCACACCGTCAACATGAGAGACCCTCTCAACAGAGTGCTAGGTCTGTGCTGCATCTCTGCTGATCATTCAGTGCCACTACATAGATAGATTAATAACATGGTGTTACCATCTGGTATTATTTACAAGTCGTGCTATTAGAGTCAAAGAAGTCTCATGTCTTTTTTTCTTTTCTTCTATCTAGCAAATCTTTTCCTGTTGATTTCCTCTCTTTTGGGGTCTAAGACTGCAGGTCCTCACACACAGTTTGTTCAGAGCTTTGTTGAGGAGTGTGTGGAGTGCTCAGAGCAAGGCAGCCGCGGCAGCATCTTGCAATTTATGCCCTTTACCATGGTGAGAGAATCGTCTTGTGCACAATACACACTTACTGTAAATACAAGCAGTATTCTGCTTCTCTTGATTACAGAAGCATAGTCGTCTACCTGAGAACTTTTTTGCTTGTGTTTTTTATATTTGACATTTCTGTTATCTGGAATTGGCAACAAGCCTCCAAAGGCTTTCATGTTTGTTATTCTCTCTGCACTGGAAGAGGAAAAAGTGCTGATGATCTAAAAATGCTGACAAACATGTATAGTCGCAGTCAGAATTATTAACTTCCTGTCAAGGAAGCCAGTCTACTAGACGTTCTTTTGGCAAGAACTAAATTTTATTAAATCAGGTCAATTAACGCTAAACTAAATCATTGTAGAAAGTTGATCAATTTTGTTAATAAAGTTGATGGGGGGGGAATATATATATATATATATATATTATGTGGACATGTACATGCATATATATATATATATATATATATGTATGTATATGTATATGTATATGTACATATGTACTTTGTGTGGGTCCTAATGCCCCAGTATAGTACCGGGGACACTATACTGTCAAAAGAGTACCATCTTTCGGGTGAGACGTTAAACTGAGGTCCTGACTCTCTGTGGTCCTTAAAAATCCCATGACACTCATCGTAAAGAGTAAGGGTGTAACCCTGGTGTCCTTGCAAAATTCCCACTGGCCCTTGTCTATCATGGCCTCTCAATAATCCCCATCCATTGATTGGCTGTGTCTCCCTCTCTTCTCCACCTGTAGCTGGTGTGTGGTGAGCGCACTGGCGCCGTTGTCCTGTGGCAGCCATAGCATCATCCCCCCCCCCAAACATGATTGTAAAGTGATTTGGGTGTATGACAAAACAGTACAGCGCTACATATATAAATGCGTCATTCATTTATGCTAATTTTCCCAGTTTATTAGTATTTACACTAATATTGATGCATCTTCATATTTTGGATTCATTAAACTTAACTTATTTAATCACTACCGTTTATACATAATTGGCTTTAAACATTTATGTACAAAATTATTCAACCACCCAACGTTCAGTTTTGTAGAGAATCTTTTATTCTTTTTATCCTCCAATAAACTTTGCCCTTAAGTGTTTACAGGCTTCTGAGACCTCTCTACAGTAATCTTGGCCCATTCCGGATGTTTAAAATCTTTCAGATCGCTGAATATCTTTTGTTTTTAATGAGATTTATTTCTGAACAGGCCGCTTAAGACCAATCTCTCAACCAAGCTTTAGTAAATTTGAACGTGTATAGTTGCCTTACTGGAAATTCCAGTGATCATCAGCTTCATTCTCTGCTCAAAAGATGTCAGTCTTTGACAAAATGGCCTAATACTTCAGAGAATCCACGATGTTCTTCATACAGTCAAGATTCCACTTCCTGCAGCAGCAAAATACTCCTATAATGAAACTGGTTCACCTTGATATATGACTCAAGACATACTGCTGTTAAATGGATCCAAATGTTCCAGTTTGTTCTTATCGTTCCATAAAACATTCTCCCAGAATCCACAGGACTATCCTAAATATGTCCTTTTGGTCAAGTGTGAAATGCACATCAAATATTGTGATATGCTCAAGTAAAACAGGAATAATTTTTTGTAACAAGCGCCTTAAAAATTAGAATGAAACAAGTATCGGATATCATTCAGCATATAAGATGATGTTTTTTTTACACAATAATTGTGGTTAACAGTTTAACCTTTATCACGCAGCCCAAAATTATAGCTTGAAAAGTTTTTTCATTTGTCTTCACAGATTTCAGAGCTGGTGAAGCTTCAGGCGCTGGCCAAACCCAAAACTGTGCTGTCCATCACAGACCTGAGCCTTCCACTTGGCCGGAGAATGGCAGCTAAAGCCATCGCTGCTCTGTAAAGGGCAATCACTCCAACGCACCTTTAAGAAGATGTGGTTTTGGTATTTGTGCAACAGAGAGGAAACTGCTTCAGCCTTCCTCCTCAGGAGAGTCTTTTTCCTCGTTTGCATATGATTCTTGTAACTGCTGGTTGGTTTTGATGTTGCTATTACGTCGGACGTCTCGAGGACAGCTAATTGTTAGTTTTGATTTGACATACGTGGGCAACCTGTGAACTGAAACAGTCCCTGACTGCTGACACTTCACATTCATTTGCCATTTATTTCCATCAATCATAAGTAAACAGAAAGTAAAATGTTGGTATGTTTGTTTATAATATATGTACACATTATCAAAGTTGATGTAGCGTTGCGTGTTTGTGTTTTTATAAACGATGCCTTTGATTTTGAATTTCTTACAAAACATGAAACCCCAACATTGTATATTTTTACGAAAATGCCAATAAATGCCAAAAAATGCCAAAAAGAAAATTTTGTATCCTTTCTTTTGTTAACATTTGTCTTTATAAGGTCTATTTTACACCTGTCAACAAGCATGAGCGAAAGTGTTTGTTCAGCAGTGGTTGTGCATTCAATTTCCACTGAAGTCAAAAATATCTTTGGTTTCACATTATGTAATATCTTTGATTAGATATTATCTACATACATAAGAAAACCTAATGGGGGTGTATTTTGACATTAGTTGGACACTTTTTGTCAAACTGATCTTAATTCAGTCAAAATATGATTTGCAAAATGTGGGTAGTGCTTTAGTTTATCGACCAGTTTTTTTTATTAACTATTTGTTTGTTAGCATGCTTTTTATTAGTACTTATGCTAATTAGGGATGTTGTGGCAACATCCCTAATCGTACCCAATACATAAAATTTAAAATTATTAAAATAAAATATAAAATGTTATTTGTTTTTGAATGTTAAAATGTGTGTGTGTGTGTGTGTGTGTGTGTACACTCATATGTATGGCTTTTAGCAGGACCTTTATTCAAGCATATGCTTTCTGTATGCTAATGCATGCAGCACATTTATGCTGTATAATATTTGATACAAAACAATCCAAAAAAGTATAACTTTCTGTATAATACACACACACACACACACACATACAAATATAATATACATATTTAACTTTTTTTTTTCTTTACGTATATTTTAAATGTATACACACACATCATCATCATCATCAGTTCAAGCCAGGCACAACAAAAATAAATAAATCCCTTAAAATAAAGAATGATTAATTAACTATGGGGAAGCCAGAGTTTTAGTTTAAGTCAATGGTTTTTACAGAAGAAGAATCTGTTTTTCTTATCTTTTCAATCTTTTCATAATACTACAGTTTTTTTGATGTTCAGTGTTTCTTATTTATAATACATTATTTTTGTAGTGTTTGTTATTATGTATAATATATTTAAGAAGGAACAGTGATATGTGATGTGAAAATACATCCTAAATTATCCAATAATTACATTTTTTTAGAACTGTAGCAGGCATCGTCGGATAACGGACGAAGTGAGTCAACTTGAGTCAGCAAATCATTCAACTTGTCAGAAATCAAACAGTTTGTAGAACTGGGAAATAAAAATGTGTGATCAAGTGGAAAAGAACACCAACACAAAATCAAAAAACTGGATAAAAATAGGACCTGTTACATCATATCCTGTATGTCAAGGAACATCCATAACGTCAGCATGGTGTCTGTCAGAGGGTCTTCTCTTTTTTCCCTCTTTCTGAGAATTGTAAAATGCTTTGTCGTTGTCTAATGCCAGTAATTTCAGTTATAGTGAGTAAAATACTTAATAAGTATAGGACTGTATGTATTATTTGTATTTGAGTATTTTACGCAAGTACAGTTTAAATGGATTGCTTGTCCTTTTATTTAATTACATTTTCAAAAGAAAATAAAAGTTTTACTCATTGTTTAAAGGGGTCGAATAATGTTGCTAGTTTCAAAAAACACATTATTTTCCACATACTGTACATTAGTGTTTCTCCTCTAAGTCTTCCTGAAACACATTACAATGAATTCAGTGGACACATAATTGATTATCATGACTAGGTACTTGGTACTGCCTCGTATTAGCATGTCTTTTAATTTCTATTACAGTTTTTTACAATTGTTTTTGCACTAATAACTGAACCTTAATGTCATTTTTCAAAACTCTAGACACAAAACTCAAAACAGTCATTATTTGTAACACAGGCTGTCCAGGGTTCAAAACTTTGCATATTGCGTTCATATCTTTGAAGAAGCCTTACATTAGCAGAAGCATTGTTTCAAAAATCGAAT
>JAUCMT010000021.1:3031097-3051976 GCA_032357475.1 Enteromius thamalakanensis
AGATAGATAGATAGATAGATAGATAGATAGATAGATAGATAGATAGATAGATAGATAGATAGATACATACATACATAGATTTTAATCAGTTAACTACAAAAATGTTTAGACTGACTGCATTTCACAAATGTTGATATTTAGATAATACTTCCAAAATTATGAAGAGAATAGATCAAAGCACACTATGAGAGATTTTGAAAACATATATTTTTCATTTTATATTATATTATATTATAATGATAATACCTTCTTTAACTTTAATGCAGCATGGTTATTTTTATGTGTACGCATAATGTTTCACAATAGTGTGTATTTTTTGGACAGCTAAAATTTTTGGCTTTCACTCCCAAACAGAAACAAGGTTTAAATAGAAGCATTGATGAGACAGTTACACTCAGATATATCTGCATTGTATTGTGGTCTATGTAAGCAACCAGCAAAAAAAATGCTCCCTTGAAATTCCAACTTGTTGTTCCATGTCCAAGTTATGTAATAACTTTGTGACATAAAGTGGGATTTTCCCTACAGAGCTGATAACTGTGAGTGAATTGCTATGTATGAGTAATTATTTCCTAGTCCATTGAATCATAATATTTAATATTTAATTCCATTTATTTATTTAAATAACGTTCTTCAGCCAAAGAACTGAAAAAAATGTACTTGGAGATTATTGCTGAACAAAAGAATAATGTAATTGTTCATTCATTTTTATATTACTGTAAGCGGTAAATAGATGGTAGTTGGCAGATAGATAAATAGATCGTCAAAAAAACACTCATTTTTTCCAACTCGTCATCATTGCACCAAACTCATTGGTAGAAACATGTGGTGTTAAGTGTCATTGTGTAAGGCAGAGTTTCCTTCAAAGGAAGAAGAGGGGCAGAGGTAGTGTCAAACAGACCAGGGAAAGGGGAAGAAGTGTTTCTACGGAAACAAGCAGTATCAATTGAATCGTAACCAAATAAAAGTGACCTCATCATCATATCATGTACATGCACAGTGTGAAATCTCTGATTTTACCAAAAAAAGATTCATGTTTTCATTGTTTGAGCAGAGGAAATAGACAGACAGCTCCACAGACAGAGAAAGGGGAAGAAGGGTGTTGCCAAATTCAGTGTGTTCCCACAAAACTCTCCATTAGCATAAAGTCACTCATTCCTTTACACAGATGGAACACGTATACTCATTCTTAACTGAAAGTGTTGCACATTAGTGATGAGACCATTTTTAATTTGATTTCGAAACAGTTGGTCAGAATTTTATTCTGTATTGTGCCATTTAATCGGATCATTGACAAATTCAAGAACAAGCTTTGCATATGTAGATCATTCAGAGGATGACTGTTTAAAGAGGGAATATTTAGAAGTGAAGAAATCTAAATAGGATGCAATCATGGCGTCACTGATAGAGACCAAATGGGTCCCTTCCGTTCGATGAGCTTGAAGTGTTTGACCATTCACCTCTGTGACAACACTCATAATGCTTTTTTGCTATTGCATGTTTTCAGTACAATGTTTTACTACGTTGATTCCCACAGACTGAATAAGTTCAACAATTAATCATTGGAAAATAAATAAATATAGCTGCAAGCATCAATTTTGGGGCCAAACACTCATTCTGACACATTCTGACTTCTGACCACAAGTAGGCAAAACCATTTAAGCACTTTGAGTTCATGGTTTTAATGGAACATACAAAGTTTCATAATGATACACCAATGCATTGGTAAAATATAGCATTTTATAACCTAATACTCTATTTTAGTCAATGGCAATTTCATGTTTTGTTCAAATATAGCACTACTAAGTGGCGCAATCCTACCAAATTTTGCACGTGTTATTAGAGTGTGCCCATACATATGTGCTTCCAATTTGGTGAAAATATCTCATTTTTATTTGGAGTTACAGGTATTTTTGTTCAAAAGAAGAGAAAAAATTACTGACTTCTGACTTTGTTTGCGTTTTTGTGCCACTTCCTATCATAATTTTGGCAATTATGCACTGGCGTTTAGCTGGCATGGTATGTTTTCAAATTTCCTGCGGTGGTTTTGTGTCGATCAGAGTAACGATTTCTTAGATATCTGCAAGTGTTTTTAAGGCAAAACCTGACATGTTTACTATTGCTGGATTTGGTAACAGTTCAGGAGACTAAAAAGGTGACTCCCACAAAAATAAATTGAAAAAACCCAAAGTTGTAGTAATGTGAATGTTACATTTTTTTTACCACTAGGCGGTGCTGACTTAAAACTTTTCAGGCTCCTTCAGGGCATGGGGATGAACCTTTTTGTAACTACTTTTGATACAATACACTAATGCGTTCTTAATAAACAGCATTTTAGAACAAAATTATAAATAGCCGACACCCAAAATGACTGACATGGTAAATCTGGATATGATTCGACTCGGCATGACACACCGAATCTAAAAAGACCAGTTTTGTGATTTTTGGACAAACATTTAGTTGTTATAAACAAAAATAGCTGTTTTTCGAGAACGGCTGGACAAATTGACTTGTATTCCATAACTTTTGCCTGCATGGTCTGAAGATGTTCTAAGTCAGTTTTCATGACAATAGGCACAACGGCCTAGGATGAGTTCGAAAAAGTAGGTTTTATAAACAATTAAGAATAGTAAATAAAATCTTACCATTTTTTTAAATTTGGAGCTCATCCGACTCGGCATAAGCCAAGTATTCAGAGGAAAGGATTTTTTGTTGTGTGGCTTATGGTTCAAACATTGTTAGAATAATTCTTTTGAAAGTTTGACCAAGTGATGGCACTAGACAGTTTCAGTTAGAGACCCTGAACTTGATATTGGTAATGTTAGGCCTAATAATAATAATAACACCAACGGATACAATGGGTGCCATCGCACCTTCGGTGCTTGGTCCCTAAATATCAATATGTAATTTTATTTAATATACCTTTCATGCTATATACAATAGAAGAAGTAACAGAAACAGTTTAAAATTGTGTTTTAAGAAAAAGAAATTAGTACCTGGCAAAGAAAACTGGTAAGCTTTACATACACCCTTAAAATTCATAACCAACCTTTGATTCTCTTAGGGTTTATTGTTTGATCAAAAACTTGTCTGATGAAGATGCGTCCTCAGCATGAATAAAGGACCTCTGGCGTTCTTTGAAGTTTTTAATTGCCTGACTCAAGCTGTGTGGACATTTCTGAGCATTTATGAAAAGATCTGTCCCAATAATGAGACACCTGCTCTTGTTTTGGAAGGTCTGTGGCTCTGCTTGCCTTTAATTATGGTCAGCATTCTAAAAAAAAAAGGTTTTGCAGCACCTCAAATTAAGTGAAGAACCACAGGAACTACAGAAAATAATTTTGACATACTGTAGATTTGGTAAGAATATCTCAGAATATCAGAATATATGTCATGCTGCTGCTGACAAGTCACCCACTGCACTACATTGATACAATCTAGAGATTATATATATATATATATATATATATATATGGTTCACTGAAGCCTACACAAATTATATTAATCTCTATAATAATGGGAGTTTACATTAACATGTAGTACTTACCTGTAGAGGGCAATGTTGTTCATAGAATCAAAGAGACAGAAAGAAGCAACAGATTGAAATTGAGATAAATGATAAAAAAAAAATGAAGTAACCTAGTTTTATGTAAGTAGAAATATTAAGAATATTAATGTCATCTGATGACCTGCATACAACTTTTTTTTGCGGGCCACCAAAAAGTAAGCACAAAACAATTTCAGTCATACTTTCTGCATTTATAAATAATTTATTTACAATTTCCGAACACGTCTTTAACCCAGAGTCATTGTTAAGCAGAAGCGTGGACGCGCACACACACTGCCTCCATACAAGTGCAAGTTGAGCTAGTCTGAAATGTAAATGAACCTCAGGCAACAGGTGTGTGTTTGGTAGAGGACTGTAACATTACCTGTTAAACCACCCCCTCCACACACACACACACACCTGCTGGACCTCTTAATTTACTCTTCTATTGAAATGTCAGGGACAAAGGTTTTTGTTTACAACTACATACTGTACAATTTCTGTGATGTCTTGTGTGTAAAAACATTACTGTTGTGTTGCACATTGTCTAATTCTGTTTTTGTCATTGTGTGATTTTTGTCTCATGTGTAACATGAATTTCGGTATATTTACTAAAATATAGTAAAACTTTACAATTTTGCAGTGAGTTATGAGCAAATGAACGTTTTACTCTCTATATTTTAGTAAATATACCGAAATTGATGGCTTTATGGGCCAAAAATTAATATTTAGCCTTCATTTGCTTATTATTAGTTAAGTCTTTTTTATGCATGTCTTTATTTGTTTTGTTAGGACAAGATATGTTTATGAATGTCTTTTCCAAACATTGAAGCTGTTGAGCTTTGGGGGAGGAAATCATCATAGTTATAATAATTTATGTAGCAGTCTTCTGAAGCCACACAACTGCTTTGCACAGAAGCATTTTAATCTCATTTATTTGCACATATTTAAACTTGCTGCCTCAAGGCATGTGCTACATTTGACCTTACTGACAGACATAAAAATATTTAGGCCTAAATATAAGATTTATTTATTTTATTATTTCCCACCCATTTGGATTGGTTTTAACAAACACACCAAAAACAAAATTGTAATAAGTGTAATATGATGCATATTTGCCAGTCATATGTGAAACAGGTAACAAGCAGGTGCCATATCATATAAATGATCACAAATTATAGGTCTCATTATTTTCTTAAATTCATCTACCACCATTGGTTTTTTACAGATCTCATAATCATACACTGTAGATCAACATGTACGACTTTCACTTGTCAACTCAACCTTCAAATTCACAAGGTTATGAAATTCAGCTTTCATATGCTTCATTTACACTTTATGAAGTGTTTGAAATGCCTGCTGATAGTTTTACTCACCGAATGCGCTGTAACCACCAGATTCTGAAATTGCGATCTTGATTGCTCACACCTGCTCATCATTTTTCATTGTTGTGTATTTATAGTCACATTCACTCTCTGCACACTTTTGGTCAAGTCTCAGATGTAATTGCTGCTGCAGTTTTCTGTAATCATAGTCATGTCTTACCATGGTTCATCTGACTCCTGTCTGGTTATCTTGTACCTGTGCTTTTAGACTGTGTGATTCACGTTGGTTTACTCTTCATCATGCCTGGCTGCTTATTTCAACCCTTTGGAAATTCTCTCGTGATTCTGTACTTAGATTTGTTAGCTATCGCTGTTGCTCATTAAAATCCCTGCACATGAAAATAACCCAGCATCTCTGCTTGAACTGCTACATTAAATACTCACTCACCACACAATATCTTTGATATGATTTCAAAATGTTTAAAGATTGCAATGGGATTCGTGTTTTTCATGATGCACAAAGAATTAATCTTGTAAATTGCTTATTGTTGCAGGATTTGACAGTAACAGTATATTAATCACATTGCTTTGATTTAGATATTACAATATTATATTTTTCATTTCATATTCTGAGGACTGCTATGTCAACAAAATTAAAGAAGGAAAATAAATAAATTAAAGAATAATTGATGTGCCAGATAACTTATTCCATTCGCCATTTATCCATGAATGATACATCAGATCGATAAACTATATATATATATGGATGAATAAATATACACATAAAGACTTCTAGAAATCATAGAAATTATTAATCACATCCAAAATAAAAGTGTTTGTTTAAATTATGTATATGTACTGTGTATATGTATTATTTAGAAAATAAGTCATATTTGCATATGGAATATATTTATTTATAATATAAATTATATAAATATAAAAATATACATTTAAAAACATGTAAATGTTTTCTAAATATATATTGTACGTATATATTTTTATATATTATTTATTATGCATGTGTCTTTACACATGCATAATAAATACATACAATTCACAAACATATATTATGTAAACAAAAACTTTTATTTTGGATGCAATTAATAGCGCTATAGCAAATGTATTAGTAGTTTATGGAATGTAAAAAAAATTAAATTGGAATCACTGATAAATGTGCAAAACAAATTAAGCATGTTTGATAAAGCCGAACAAAACAAAAGATACAGGTATCATTATTTCTTGAAAAGACAAATTAAATACATTCTTTTGTTTTACAAATAATACATTTTTTACTGCATTGGTTAAATCTGTTTTCATAATTATTACAGTCTATAATTATATACAGACATTTTTCTCTCAGAATTTAAGAATGCTATCTAATTTCATTTTCACGTTTAAAGCTGAATCCTAATTTAACTAAAAGTGCTTTTAAAATAAAACAAATAAAAATTAAAACACACACACACACACACAAAAAAACACCACACACCAATACTGCAGTAACATTAGTTGAAAAAAGTAGTTCATGTTGACCTTAAGATCCCCTCTAATTTTATTTTGTATACTAAACCAATATACTGATCTAATTGAGGTAGAAATGCTTAGGTCTTTCATTATTCTAACAGTATGCAATACTGGTGGGACTTACACTATTTCAGGCTGTGTAACTAGACTAGGTCATGTTTTTCTTCTCCTGTGTTCGACTTTTTGGCCCCCATAGGAATACCCTTTCAGAACATTCTTAGCTGATGGGAAGATTCCGTAAGGTCCCCTGGGCAACAGTCCAGGCCAGGGAAATCTGCCTCACAGCAACCCAGTAAGGAAAACCCAGTAAGGAGGGCCTCACCTCTGTGGCATCTTGATTGATTGGCATTCTAGAATATTTCATGCATTATAAATGGCATTTATTGCACCATTAAAATGGTGTTTGGAGAATAATTCCAGAGGTTATTTCAAAAGTCAATCAAGGTTCTCCTGACAGGACCTGCAATCTCAAACAGGTGCCAAGTGTATAATATCAATTTCCTCTCCAGTATCCAAAAATCAGCCAAGGTGTTTGCAACTTCTGAAGAGTAGCTGTAATCAGATTTTTACGCATATATTAAAAGCATCTCTCAAATGCAGATTACCTTTGAAGGGTCATGCACTAATATGGCATTGCATGCTTTGATCACCCTCTTGATTTTTGCATTGATGTTTTTTATATTTCCATGTAAATTATCAATTGGAAAGTTATTTTTGTATTTGGCAGACATTTCTATCCAAAGCAACTCGCACTACATCAAACTATTTGAAATTAAGCTATAACCTTGCTGTTGATCATATGCCTTATCATAACAATTTGACTAAAACATGCCAGTGCTCAGCATCACATTCAGAAACACATTCACTCAAATACACAAAGCCCTGTAATATTACTAATATTATATGCAATGTTTGATTTTAATATGCTAGCAAATGTTGGAATTAGCATTAACTAAGATTCATAAATGCTTAATAACATGTCATTTTTATAAAATAGTTAACTAATATTAACATGTTCACAAATTCAACTTTTGTTTTGTTTTGTTTTTGGAATGCTTTCTGGTTCAGTAAAAGCATCATGTTGGTAGGGAGAAAACTAAAACATTTTACTCTTTAGTCAGTCACTACACTTATTGTAAGCTACACTTACAATGCATAAAAAAGGAATCAATTTGCTAACTGCAAATGTAAAGCTTAAAAATGTATAAATCACTTGTTTTAATTCTTCTTTGAAAATTGTCATTGTTTTAGCAGTAAATTTAAATATAAAATATAAGCCATGAATATTTTAACATATGTGACCCTGGACTAATATGGTTTAAAAATAATAATAATAATTAAAAAAAAAAAATAAATAAATAAGATTATACATCATAAATATGCATAAATATGTTGATTTATGGTTTATTAGGATCAGACAATAATTCAATTATCAGAAAAGCTGGAAAAAACAAACAAAAAATTAAAAATCGCCTTTAAAGTTGTCCAAACTAAGTTGTTTCCAAGGCATATTAGTAACCAAAAATTAAGTTTTGATATAGTTATGGTAGGAAATTTTCTAAATATATTCATAGACAGTGATCTTTATTTAATATCTTAAGATGTGCTCCTTATGACTTTTTTGTGATTCAGAGTTACATATAGGGTTTTAACTTGTCCTGAACTCAGATTTGCTGAATGCTTGTTATATTTCAAATTTATAGCAAATAGTGCAGTATAGACATCCTGAGATGACCATCATAAATAATGGTTATATATATTTTGTGGGTCATTTTGTACCAGGGTCTTTCACAGCTACTTTTACAGATACAGGCTACTATGTTTTTTGTTTGAACAAATGTTTGTGAAGATGGCCAGGGGTATTTGGACGCCTTACAAAGAACCTGGCAATCTACCAAGCTTTTAGGATTCAATTTATGATAAATGGCATATAGGAACAAATAGTTATTGTCTTTTTCAATTTTTTAATTCATTTATTTATTTGGTGAACCAGGAAATTAACAGGCTAAAGTGCACAATCCATATAATAATAAAAAAAAAAAATATTACAGATGAAAATAAGGTTTAACTATAAGTTAACCATTAATTTTGCACATGACATTTATATAATTCTTGAATAATGTTAGGATCAACGGGTTGAATACACCCTGATCAAAGAGATCTAAAAAAACAATGCCATGTTGGCACTCTCATTCAGATAACACTTTCAAACAAACCACATAATGCATATATTTTCTGTCGCTAACACTGAAATTCAACAAAATTCAAATATTTGCATGATTTGCAAATAATTTCACTAAAATTTTACAATAAGGTTGTACACATTAAGGTTAGCATAAACAAAAGTTGCAAGTATGAAAAAACCCTGAACAAAAATTTCTATATAGACTAATAGATTTTGACTGTACACGTTTTAGTAACACTTAATAATAACTACAAGCTATGAATCATTAGTTAAGCATTAGTAAATAGTCAATTCATCCTTTATAAAGCATTGTTTCAACATTAATAGTCATTAGTAAGCAGTTTATAAATGCAGCTTATAAATGCCTTGTTCTTGATTATAAGCATATCTAAATGAGAGATTTTGTCAAAGAGATTTAAAGGCTCAGTTATCTTCCTAACAGAAAAATAAACAAACACAACACAGAAGGCTACAGAACTATTAATTTCAAGATGCAAAAAAAATGATAAAAAATCAAAATGTACACATAAAAAAATGATCAGGTGTACAGTTTGATTACATTTTTTACATCTTGAAAGAATATGTTGTGTTCTGTATCCCTCTGTGTTGTGTTTGTTTACATTTTCTGTTTGGAAGATAAATTAGTCTTTACATCTGCTTCATAAATGCTTTACCAGGTATAAATATTCCTCACTTTAGATGAGCTCACAAAAACAGACGTCTGGCAACTACTAAATGTTTTAAGAAATTATTGCTCACTGCTTCTTCATAAATATTGCATTAACAAATGTTAATGTTTAGAACCTTATTGTAAAGGGTTTTCTTTCTTTCTTTCTTTCTTTCTTTCTTTCTTTCTTTCCATTTTACTATAAAAACCGAGTGCATATGAACAAATTTACAACCACTTCTGGACTAAAGCTACATAGTGAGCTGCCTTGTTAGCTACTGTCTACATAGCCAGATGCAAGCAAAATTATGCCTGCTTATCATTTGGAACAGCTTTCCTATAAGGAGCGCATATGATATGTTAATATGTCTTGCTAGGCAGCTCATAAGGTTTTAGAACAGTGTGCACTTTTTTTAATGACCTCCATGACATCCTTCACTGCCTTTTGTAAAAAAAAAAAATAATAACAAAATGCTATTTTCTTAATTTACAGATTTGACCTGTGAAGCTTTGTAGATGTTAAATCACACAGGCAGAACAGTCAGGATTTCAACTTAAGATTTATCTTGGCAGACATTCTGAATTATTATCCCTGCTGGCACTCAACACAAGAAACTGAACAATCACACAGTATTGGATGTGACATACCAAGGATTGGCTCTAACAGTGCAAACACACTATGTGGTGGTCAACAACATCTCATTATCTTTAAACATAAAAGTTTGAAACGTTTTAATTCATTTTTTAAAGCATCTCAGGGTTTTCCTAGAAACACCAACAGTGACTGATCACAAAAATAACAAGCTAACCTGTTTATTTCTTTTAAGTCACAGATCCAGTAAGACTGCGGGATTCATGAAGAAAATAATTAACCATTTTCTTTGCTCCCTTAAAAATCTAACCACTGCGAATCAAAGCAAACTACAGTGCTTTTTCTTTTTGCACAGTTTGTATATGTTTACTGAGACACCTGAAAAAAGCATTGATGCATGCAAGAATATGTTGCTCTGTAAAATGTTGATGCTGCCTGCAGGGACAACAACAGTACTTTTTGCAAATACCCAGTAGGATGAGAGCTTTACGCTTCGTGCGTTGCCTGCCAAATTGGGATCTGACAGAAAAAAGAACCACTGGATAAAAAAAACAAACCAAAAAAAAAAAAAAAGACAGACAACGCCTCCTTTAAAAGCATGCAGAGTAGACAAACCTCTTAGTCAAGATGAACCTCAAGCTCAGCCATTTCTGAATCAATTATTCATTTGAATTGGATTAGACGGATTTCCCTCCTTCTGTCTCCAGTCATCTCTGTCCATGTGTGTATATGTGGATGGTTTTAGCATGATATGTTTCACATTTCCCTGTTGTGAACATTGCAATCCACTGACCACAAAGCATCCTATTATATCAGACGTGGTTCTTTGGGAGGGTTCTGATCAATCCTGAGTGGTTCCTTGAAGTAAATGCTCTGTGATTCAAGGGGTACAAAGACAGTTTTCTCTGTTTTTCTACAGATTTAATAAATTTTAACTTTTAGAGAAAGGTAGCCCATTGTCCAGTGTGCCATTGCCTTTTTGCAGCCTGAGAAGCTTCCCCCACATGTCATAAGCACTTTACCTGGCACTATACCACAGTGCTGATGGTGGAAGACTCCTCAGACTTGCCCTGCCTGCTGGGCAGAGACTTGAGATACTCCAGGTGGCGCCTGGCATCTTCCTGATTGTGTCTCACATAGTAGACCAAGTAGGAGATGACCATGGTGAACCATCCAAACATGGTCACCAACATGGCCACGTCCGTGGTCTTTTTGAGCACCACACACAGGTCCAGGTCTTTGGCCAGCAGGAAAGGCACGCCTTGGGCTCCAGAGTCTGAGGGTTCAGATGTCTGACAGATAATGCCAGTCAAAGAGACAGGCTCTAGGTCTAAACGTGGAAGGGCTGTCTGCAGCCTGCAGTCACAGTGCCAGGGGTTTCCAGTGAGGTTGGATCTTGCTCTTACATCTTCAAAGGCATCTGGGTCCAGTGTATTAAGCTGGTTGGACGAGAGATCCAGAAATTGTAGAGAAACTGCCAAGCCTCTAAAGGCTCCAGGTTCAAGCAAAGCTAGTTCATTGTGGGAGAGATCCAGTTCAGCTAGCAGTGGAAGATCATGAAAGGCATTGGCAGGGATGCTGGTCAGGAGGTTATAGTCCAGATAAAGGCGTTGTGTGTCATTGGGAATGTCCAGAGGGATCTCAGTGAGATGCAGGTTGCTGCAGCGCATAGTCTTACCACCAAATGAGCCCTCGTTGTCTGAACAGTAGCAGCTTTTGGAGCAGGATGTCGCAGCATGGTGGAAACACAGTGTCATCAGCACTAAGCTGTGAAAAAGCAGCCACATGACCACAGAGTGACGAAGCAGCCAACCTGAGGGTAGCAGCATAGTGGGACAGCGGGCATTATCCCTTTTAAAGTACAGCCTGTGCTGAGAGCATCCAGGGGGCTGTACCCAACATCAAAAGGCCCAACAGCTTGCAAGCCTAGAAAATTGAAGAATACATTTAGTTAATGGAAAGTATACATTTCTTTAACGTTTGAGATTTCAGAATGTGTAAAGGCTGTGCGTTTCTTTTGAAGGCTTTTGTGCTCCCTGTGTGTGATAATTTTGAAGAATGAGAATTAAAAAGGAGAGTTAAAAATAATAATAAAGCCAATATTATTCTATTTTAAAGGATCTTAATTTTGTTTTGGAGGCCTACTATAGCTAGCCTGGCTTCCGCGACTATAAACCTCATAGGAGCTTTACCTTACTACGCGCCTTCTGGGAGGCGGGCTTAACCTGCGCCCATCAGATGCCTCTGTATACTACAACCAATTAGATCACTCATTTTGATGACGTGCATAGCTAAGGAACTTAAAGACACCGTAACCAATTGTAGCGAGCTTCATTAAAGCAGTAGCAAAATGTCTTTACTTTAATAACTTCTGCTCCATTTTCAAAGAAAACCTGTCATGAAAATTTCTCAAAACAGCTGCAACAGCAGAGTCCAACGATTGTTGTTGCTCGGTACACGCCATGTTTAAAAGCTGGTATGGTCACAGAACTGCCGCTTCATCGCGTTACCCCCACCTCAGTAGTGCCGGTGGGGTGGGAGCTCGTTTCTCATTGGTTCCCCCTTTTTTGGGAATCTGAAATGCTCTAAAACGGCAGCTTGGACAGACTACTCTGCTCGCAAAAAGAATGTAGCGTCAAAGGAAGTATGGGTGGGCCCAGGCTATCCTATAGCAGGTTTATATCTAAAAAAAGTCAAAAAACACTTTAATTCTTTAATAAAACAATTTGTTTGTATATTTAGTCACTCTAGACCCCACCTGTCTGTGAGCCTACATTACTCTGATTGGTCAGATGGGGCAGTTGTGATTGGTTTTACATTTGCAACATGTTTCAGAAACAAAATGCTCATTACCATTATCTGGAGCTCTGGAGGATTTTTTCTTGTGTAATTCCTTTTCTTGCAGGCAGCCTAGTTTGATTGTCCCTAATTAACATGCAATGGATTACATCCCTTATAGCCTACACTCTAAAAAATGGGCTATTATTATTATTTATTTTAATTTTTTTTAACCAAAAAGGTTCAGTCTGTCGGTTTATTTTGTTGGGTTATTTTTAATGTTTTTGTCAGGGTGTTGGGTAGTTTTTCTGCACTCTAAAATAATGCAGGGTTATTTTTTCCCCAAAAGCTGCTGGATCATTCTATTGATGGTAACACCTTGCAGAACATAAATTTGTTTTATGCTTTACGTTTTATGAATTTGAGGTTTAAGGATGTTCTCTAATGTCAGTATGTTTGTTTATGGGCAGGTTATGAAATCAATTGCGGTATCTTCATTGTCTATGTGTAGTATACATAAATAAACTCAAAGAACCATAATTTATATGCAAGTATCACAAAACACATACAGCACAGAAATTATGACTAAGCTGACTGCTGCCTTAACCTTTCAAATTTTTAGCTATTATTATTTCCCTTCTTGCTTCATACTCTTTTTGCCAGACACACTGTGAAAGCAATGCTTTCACAAAAAGAAAGAAAGAAAAAAAAGCCTTCAAGGAATATCCATTTAAGTTGATAACATAAAAGTGGCACTTCCTCAAAAGTGTTGGTTGATTAAAAACCCTGCTAAGATGGTCTAATTCACAACTCTGCCACAGGCATTACTGAAATCCAGGACTTACAAAAAATGACTTATGAACAAGATGTTTCTTCAAGAAAAAAAAATGCAATAGGCAGAACATATTGCTGAACAACATAAAACATAAGTAGTGACCTACTGGATCTGGATTACAATGGTTTCGCAATAGTTTTTTTTCTCGTTTTTTTTAATTGGAAGTTTTCCTGGGGTTCACTGGAGAAATATTTATGAAATTATGTACTAAAAACATAATCAAATCAGCTAGAAATGTAAAAGGATTTGCTTAATACAGTGCCTTCATCCCTTCAATCACCCAACATCTATCAAAAACCCCACCTTCCAAAGACGTATCTGCAAACCCAAAATCAGCAAACCCATGTGCTGTGACAGCTGGAAAGATGCTTAAAAAGTTTTATGTTCATTTGGGACAATGTTTTTTTCTTAGTGTTTTTCAGATTGACATTTACAAAAAATCAAACTTGCAAAGTTCGGCATACACTCTTTTATTCTTTTTATTCTAAAAGATTTTATATATAAATCTTTCTTTGAATGCTTATTTAACATAATTAGCCTTACCGCAAACAGCGGTTACTCTAAATATTGCAAATGGAAAAGACAGCAGCCCAAATGATGTACAGTACAAGAGAGGGCAGGTAAGGAACACTGCCTGCTACTCGAACTGTGGTAGCCATTTTGGATATTTAATCCCACCAATGCTGTGGTCAGTAATACATAATAATAGTTTCACTTAAGATGCAGCTCGTCTAAAGAACAATATGAACAACAACTTGTTTTGTAATTTACAATTTTCTCATATATTTTGTCCAACCTTTTAAAAATAGCTTCCCACCTTGGCTCATTAATATATCAGCAGCATATAAGAAGCGGCTATCCTATTACAAATCTTCAGGGTAACATGCTCTAGATAACTGCTTCCTTGGTTGGCTCCAAAAATTGCAAACCTTAACTATTGTAAGGAAAACTACAAAATGATTTCAACTCTGCACAAACCTACAGTTTCAACCAATATACACATCACTGGTTCTATTGCATCACTTCTTATTACCTATAATTTTCAAATACCAAAAGTCTCTGGGTTTGTAGTTGACAAATGGCAGCGGACGCGCCACTGTCCACTTACGCAGATTAAAAAATGAAATCGATCTCTAAGTACCTCTTAGTATCACATAACGAGTGGGAGTCTCCTAAAGAAGGGAGTTTATTCAGGGGAGGGGGAATAAGACATTCTAGACTACAAAAGCAGCTGAAATGCCAGGCAAATAGAGCCCTGACTGAAGGCTGAAGAAGGGAGAGAGAAAGAGAGAGAGGGAGAAAGGAAGACATTAGCTCAGCTTTCATGCTTCAGTGACCAAAGTCTTTCCCTAACAGAAAAAAAAAACAAGACAGTTATTTTATCCAGGTTTAAAAGAAAAGTGATTCTAGCCTTGCTGTACCATTAGGTTTTCTCTATTAAAGTGTCGAAGGATGACCTAAGGATGAACAAAGTGATGGAAGATAGGTTAGATAAGAGTCACAAACCCCCTGGAAAAGCTGTACCACTCATGAATACACAACAGGGTTCTGTCATGACATTTTCGCAAGTGATAGTGTAGGCCGGACACATAAGGAGACACAATCAGACAGTGAAAGATGAGGACAACAAAAACCTAAAACACATCTGCAGAGAAATACAGCTGAGAGGGAAAGGGAAAAAAAATCAATGATAGCTCAATGGCAGCTCAATGGACAGAAATGAACAAAATAAAGGTTAAAACAAGACATGAGAGGGAAGCATGTAGGGGGTGAGGAGAAACCACACAGGATGTTTACATGATTCAACAGAGAGAACAAGATAGGAAACAAGAGAATCTGAGGAGCACGTCTTGCATTACAAAAGAGAAGAAAGAAGAGAAGGGTGAAAAATGAGGATAAAAGGTTCAAGAGAGATCATTTTGAGGGAGAAAACTAATGTGACCTTGCCCCTGCAATGAACGGCCAACGGACCCAATTAGACTGGAAAAGGAGAATAAAACAATGAGTTACTGATTTAAATGCTGGTTTTAACTTACATAATATTACAGTCACAAATTACAGATGTACATACTTGATATGATTCATGATATGACAATTTATACTCCAGCTTGATTGAAGAGCCAGCAAGACCTGTTTTATTTTCTTATAGGCAGCACAGGATGCTTGTGTGCTAATTTACCCTTCACACTTCTTAACTAGTTAATATAAAATTATTCATGTTGACCATAAAATCACAAAATCAGCACTAATAACCACAAATGACAACACATATCAGCACAGAAATACATATGCCTTTTCATCAACCATGGATAGTTACATTGATATTTTTTGTCTTTAGCAACTCCTGACTTATGATATGGCTTTTCAGTGAACTGCCATAAGATTTGTGTCCAGACTTAAACAAGAATACAAATTACAGTGAAGAGGAATGAAAAATACATTAGAGTGGGCATAGGAAAGATGGAAAGTAGTTTTGTCAAAGCTGAACTGGACTGGACTGGATGACATGTCATTAGATAGAACTTGATGAGATGATAATTGGCCTAATACTGCTACTTTGTTATTTTATAAAACTGTTGCTCATGCTGAATGTATACAGTATAAGCACTATAGGATGAGACAGCGTGGTAGATGCCTATGGAAAGCTTTTACATTAAGAGCTGCAGTTAGATGAAAGTTAACTGATATGTTTTTGCGACATCCTTGGCTTTACTGGGCTAATGGATTGATCAAAAGAACCATGTTTCACTATTTATCATGCACTCTCAAAAAACTCCGCTTTACAGTGTTCAGTACACATTAGTGTAAATGTAAAATATGTAGCCTATGGGTGTTGAGAGAACAGAGAATGCTGGTTTAAAATAAAATAGTTTGATGCATCTAATAATTTATAATTTGGTTTCATCTATGTCTTTTCTCTAACCGTCACAAGTTTCAATCTTGAGATACAGTTCTGCTGTTTTGCTTCCTTATCTCTAGTCTTGTTTAATAATTCATTTCAAACAATGTCTGAGTGCTCCTGGCAGCTGGCAGCGTGTGATAGTTTACACGGAGTCTCTGCTGTCAACCTGTACTGTTCAATTATCTAAATTTAAAATAATAATAATAATAAACAACAAACATAAATCATAAATCACACAACTTCATGCACATACCTTTTCATTTTACCTTAAAGTTTTGAACATGAACAGACAAACAAACAAAAAAAGTGATGTATAAATAAAGAGAAGCAGAATTTCACATGTAAATATTCCCCTATGTTTGATTAAATACAGTAGGTATTGTCAACCCTTAGTAACAACTGCGCCATTTAAATTACCTCATAATACATTTTATTCATTCTAAAAGCATATAAACCAACCTGACCACATAAATTCATTAAGAATTATGGGTAGAAATTATACCTCGCTGTAAAACTGAACATTTCCACATTTTGTAGTGTATTAAATGACAAAAACATATTTAAATTCAACCTAAATATATATCACATTTTAATATGTACACAGATATATATTTTTTTCTTTTTTTGTATAGTGATAATATTTAATATTTAGTGGTAAGTAAAACAGTTTGTGTTTTGCAAGAGTCACAAGTGTCTTTTAATTAGTTACGCATAGTTTTTCTTCATTCACTAGAGGCGTGACTCCTGAAAGAAAGTAACATTACAAATAAAAGCAGGAGTTTACACTGTAATTACACATATTGTTCAAACACCCATAGACTGTCTAAAAGCTTACTCTAGAGCTGTTAAGTGTGTATTCCCTTATTTAAACGCGTTGAAATTTACCGTCAGCGCACTTCTCATTCATATACAAGAATAACTCACATTTCTCCTCTCTGTCTTCTGAGACCTCATCTGCTCTTTTCGGCATTCGCCTTCTCGGGATTGCTGCAGAGAAGGGAGATCAGTGACATTTGCACAAACATTCCTTCTGGATTAGTGCTGGAGATCCGCAAGCAGCGCGAGCTTTGGACGCGTTTGAAAGAGGAGAGAGAGAGAGAGAGAGAGAGAGAGAGAGCACTGATCAGTTTCCACGCAACCAGCAGCACACATCAGCACAGCATCAAGAAGCTACAAGGAATTTAGTCTGGTGTTTCCAAACGATTTGGTCTGGTAATTTCCATGAACTACAGATAATTTGTTCAGTGTTCAGGACATTGATTCAGATATTTTTGTATGTATTCTTATTTTAATTTATAAATAACATACTAATGGACGAAACTGCTAATGTAATTATGTCATAATTTGGACAAATCCTAGAAGGACTAATAATACTCAATTAGAATCAAAATAAGGTTCTGTTGGATGTACTGAAACTCATTATAACAGAACATATAAAATAATAAAAATATCAGAATAAATACAGAAAATTATAATAAGCCATTAGTATGCGTTTAAAATGTATTATTATTATTATTATTATTATTATTATTATTATGTTTTTACCATATTCATGACAGTTATCAAGTGTGTTCTAACATTTTTTTTGCCATTTAATAAAATAACACATTACAGATTATTTTTGTAGCTAAAATAAAGATAGATAATAGGGTGCAAATGCTAACACTATTTATAAAGTTGATTTTTCTCATTGATATAATGTTAAGCCTGTGGTGTCTGTCCAGTCACATTTAAAGGTTAATCTGTGAAAAGATCACTGATGCCTCCCCCAAGCTGAAACATGACTTGTTTTATACTATTTTCTTCTGCAAATCCTTATTCTGGCTTGACAGGCATATTGCAGTATTGTTTAATATTAACAGATATTAATTGAGTACTGCCTCCAAACCCAAAGGCTATTTTTTTCTGCTGAAGCTTCTGTAATTTTATTTAAACAACAGAAAAAAACAGCCTTTGGATTGATGAAAGTAATCTTTCATTTATTTCACCCGCCTGTGTTCTTTCTCTTTTTCTGTCTCACACTAAAACTAAATCAGACAGCTACTTAAAATGATGACCTGCATGTGGGTGGGCTGCTATTAATTCGGATTGATCTGTGGCCTGCTGGAGCACTTATGGACTTAATGTAACAAGATGTTTGTGTGTGTGTGTGTTTGAGGCACTCTAAATGATTGTCTAAAATAGTTGTTTGTTATACTTTAATGTTAACCTGTGATATTGTAACAAAGAGGAAGATAGCAGCTGCACCATATTATATAAAAAGTCTAAATAACAGGGTTTTGTTTGATAATTCTTCTTCAACATTCTCAGCCACATTAGTATTTCGCCCATGAAATGTGAATCAATCATGCTGGAGTTGCTTAATCTATAGAAGATTTTGTTGCACTGACTGCATGACCTTACATGCTCCGTAATAATGCCAAAATATCAGGACAGAATTTACAACCAGAAAACATATTCTGTGCAGAAAATATGACTTATAATAAGAGTGCCATTATGCAGATGACCAGGGCAAAATAGACAAGCAGTTTTACAAGATATTTTCAGTCCCACTGAATTTCACCTCACATGGTTAAATTTTCTTCATTAGTGGTGCAATCATCACTGTTAGTCTACTATTAAAAATAACTCAGGTTGGTTAAAAAAAAGCTCTAAACTTTGGCACGTAACTTGATTGTGCTATATGAGTGATACTGAATCATGCAGGTGAAAAGAGGTGTGCTATTTCAGCATTATTGTACCTAAAATTCTTTTCTAAAAAATGAGCAAGAAATGTACAATACCCACAAATGTACAACTTTTTAAGGGTGGACCTGTCTGGTCTTTTCATCCAACAAACCACTTTTAGACTCTAGCCTAGATAAAAAGTAGATAAAAGCACTTCAGACAGCTCTGCAAGTGGATTAAAGTAGAGCCTCTTTCTTATCATTCAAATTCAATCATCTCCCAGAAAAAGGAAACACAATCTAAACCTTACCTCAGTCAGTTACCTCTGATAGCGGTCTTGACATGGTGGCCCAACTGTGATGTGCAGGTGCCATAGAGGTGCTTTATATGTTCCAGGTTCAGTTATGTTGTCAGTTACCACAGATAATAATTCTTTCTTACTTTCTTTTTTTGTTTGTTTGTTTTTGGTTTTATAAAAAGAAATTACAATTGTATTTACATTGTCAGAAAAACATACACTCATTTATTTTTATCTTTTGCGTACAACAGCTTTGTCACTATTATTTCTTACACTTACGATGAATGAAAATCTACTGGTCAAGACACTGCAGTAGTATAAATGTTAAAACAAAATTTCTTTCAATGTGAGAATTGGCATAACATTAAATCTTTTTTTTTTCATATGGTGATCAGTTCATAAATCAAGAACAGTTTATGAACTAATCACCAGTATAATAGGCATAATAATTTTTATGTATAATAACTAAAACAATGTGGCAGCGTCCAGCTAATGTTAGTATATGTTCACTTTTAAACAAACACATAAGTATTCACATAACAAAAACTGATGTTAATATAGAGAAAAACATCCTCTCATTTTTTTACATTTAAACACTTTGTAATGTGTACATTCATGTACATTCATCAACCAGTTCATGCTGTGAGATGTCACTTTTTTACCAAGGAAATAAAACAGTTTGGTTATACATGGCAAGGACAATCAGTTGCAAATACAGCACCAAGCATCGAATGGAGTGGTGTAATGTAAAGCACATCACCACTACTCTAGAGCAGTGGAAACTTCTTCTATAGCATGACAAACCATCCTACTTTGTTTGTTCTTTGCCCGATTAAATTTTGCTGTAAAATTTTTTAAAAGGGATATGAAGCTGTTTTTCACAGGTTGGGCTGAGCAAGGTAGCCAATAACATTTATTTACTATTTATTAAAATTATTTATGCCTAATGCTAGACCACAGTTTATATATATATATATACTGCTTAAAAAAATAAAGGGAACACTAAAATAACACATTTAAGATCTGAATGAAATATTCTTATTAAATACTATGTTCTTTACGTAGTTGAATGTGCGGACAACAAAATCACACAAAAATTATAAATGGTAATCAAATTTATTAACCCATGGATGTCTGAATTTGGAGTCACACTAAAAATTGAAGTGGAAAAACACACTACAGGCTAATCCAACTTTAATGTAATGTTCTTAAAACAAGTCAAAATGAGGCTCAGTAGTGTGGGTGGCCTCCACATGTCTGTATGACCTCCCTACAGCACCTGGGCATGCTTCTGATGAGGTGGCAGATGATCTCCTGAGAGATCTCCTCCCAAACCTGGACTAAAGCATCCACCAACTCCTGGACAGTATGTGTCTCATGCAACCACTAGAGTGAAAGCATCTCCAGCATTCAAAAGTATGGTGGCCGAGAGAGCTCAACGCGCTGCAACTTTAAAATAACGCATGTAAACAGAAAAAAACAGCTGCAACTTAAAAAACATCTTCATCAATTTGACAACACAGGCGCTGCAAACACACAAACCACAACGGAAATGTTTC
>JAUCMT010000021.1:3052076-3062870 GCA_032357475.1 Enteromius thamalakanensis
CTGCTAAACAGATTACACTGAGTGGAGCGGGTGACCGGTCTAAGATGGCGGCCGCATTTCTCGTCAGCGCCAGTAGGGAGTATCGGTCGATGTTGCTGCTACTAAATATATGTCTATGCTTGAGAGCCCTGTACAGAGAAAAAAAAATGTAAAAATGAATAAAATAAAAAAAACATCTTTTGAACATATCACTAAACATTTACTTTTCCATTGCAAAAGTTAATTTCTGGCTGAATTAAATTTGGTATTGACTTATAAAAAAGAAGAAAAATCTACTATTACTTGAATCTCGAATCTGTTATCAGATTAGATTTTAGATGCTGGGCTAACTAGCAAGAACACTAACCAGTTACATTGATGGGGAACTTTGTAACACTGAGTTAAGATATGCCTGTATTTTCCTTGAATCACTTGACTGCAATCTTGTATATATTTTGATTATATTTGCCATTTGAATAATCATGAAACAAACTAATAGCGTTTTGAACTGCACTGAGATGAGTTTTTTTAAAGACTCGTTTTAATTTGTTTTCTCTTACTGTTGTGAGATTTACATGTTTCATTTGCAATAAAACAAGGTTAATGATTGCGTCACAAACAGACGCACGCGTATTACAACTTCCTGTTTCGGGAAGCGCTGAGTTAGGCTCTGCTTAGCTAGCCAGCTAGTAAGCCTGAATGTCCAAAAGGATTGTGTATTACTTTAGTGTCCGAATGTTTGTACAGTGTTAACAAGCAGAAAGTGCGACTTGGTGAAATAATGTCTGACAGTCTGGGTGGGTATTGTTGTAACGTTATACTAAAGAGAAGTAACGTTAATTATAAGCCAACTATTTACAGACCTACCATGCTAGCTCCAGGTTGCTCGAATCGACATACACACATCAAATGTATCTCTCTTTTTGGATTGTCTGAACGGTTTTATATGTATTTTTCGAATTATGAATGCATTTCTTGGATTTTTTGTCATTATTGAACCGCTGTTGTTAGATTTAAAACAAGGTTACTAGAATGTGTCACGACAGCAAATTTACATGTACTTACAGAATGTATGTTAAATTTATGCCTGTAATACATTGTTATTCTTTCTTTGTCTTACTAAAGCTTGCCATCTTAATTTAGCTGTAACTGAGGTGTAGGTCTAACAAAATACACCATAACTTTGACAATATTTCTGCTTTTTCAACTTCTGACAGACTTGCCACTAAGTGATGACAGAATTTAGAGATACAAGGCTCTGTTACTAATCGTTCTTCAGGTGTGATTATGGAGGAACAGGAGGATAGCATGTTTAATGACCAACATTTCTGTAAGTGTAAAGTTATATTTCTATTTAATTTGCAATGCTCTTTCCTCTTTGCTCTTTCCTTGTCTTACAATTTGCTTTTTTTTTGGCAGATTGTGAAATGTGTCACCAACACTACATTGACCAGTGTGAGGTTCATGGTCCACCATTATTCACATGTGACTCTCCAGTAGCTATGGGCATTTCTCAGAGAGCCCTGTTGACACTGCCGCAAGGCTTGGTTATAGGTCGATCAAGCATCTCTCATGCAGGTATTGGGGTTTTCAACCAAGGTCAGACTGTGCCAATGGGGATGCATTTCGGTCCTTTTGATGGAGAAGTGACCTCAGAAGAAAATGCATTGGATAGTGTCTTCTCTTGGGTAGTGAGTATCTACCTTACTGTTTTATTATTTGTTAGAGTTATAATTATCATATTAGCATTTGGCTAGACAAAAATATAATGGTATTTTCTCTCTAGATTTACACAGGCAATAATCAGTATACTTATATAGATGCAGAAAGAGACACACAATCTAACTGGATGAAGTAAGCCCTTCTATTCACTTTTGTTGTGCGTTTGTAATTTAGCCATTTATTTGATAGTTTTCACAATGTTGTGTTTTGCTTTAGATTTGTGGTGTGCTCAAGGAGTGAAACCGAGCAGAATCTTGTTGCATTCCAGCAAAATGGACGTATTCTGTTCCGTTGTTGTCGTCCTATTAACCCAGGGCAGGAATTTAGAGTTTGGTATGCTGAAGAATACGCTCAAGGACTTGGCATCATCTGGGATAAGATTTGGGATAAGAAAAGCAATTCACAAGGTAAATTGCTTTACCAATTCGATTTTCTTTTATTTACAGACACCAACGTTAATATGAAACTTCCCTCTATATGTTCTATATGTTTCCTAAAATAAAATATACTGTGTTTAGTTGGGAAAAAAAGTTTTTTAATCAGACATTTAAATATAAAATTGTAAAGCAGTAATTACAATACCGTGAAACCGTGATATTTTTGTCCAAGGTTATTTTACCGTCAGAATCTCATACCGGCCCATGCCTACATACAGGTTTGGAATGACATAAGGGTGAATACCATTACTTGCCACAGTATTTCTTTCACTGCTGTTTAGCAGCAGTTTTGCATCTTTGATGGCATGTCCATGATTAACTTTCTGAACTATTTAGTGTTTACTTGATAAAAGTAAACACTAAATATGAAAAGTTAAAAGGACTTGAGTATTACTTTGTAGGGATTGCTAAATGCTCAAATTGCTAAGCAATTGCTGTTGACACACTTTATGGCCTAGCTATTTTCCAGTGATTTGATATATGTATATGTTCTTTTTTTTTTTTTCCCAGGTCCAACTGAAGAACTGGCAACTCAGGGCTATCTGTGTCCTTACTGCCATTACTCCTTTCCAAGTTTTTTTTATCTGCGTGTTCATGTGAAGCGCTCACACCCCAATGAGTATGCAGACTTTATGCAGATACAGCCACTTGAGTCTGTAAACATAGACCCCTGCCTTTTGGCCTCTGATGCTCCTCCAACCCATACACAGCCAATGGTAGAAAGCTGTCAGGGTCAAATTTCAAGCCCAAATGGACAATCCATCCATCAGTCAGAAAAGTCAGACTGCACGGATTTGTCTGATACATGTGGTAATGGTTTGAGTGACCAGGCAAACTGTGTTGCTGAGGTTTCAGGTGAAATTAATAAATGTGATGAGTGTGGCCGTAACTTTCTGAGATCTTGTCATCTGAAGAGACATCAGCGCACTATTCACTCCAAAGAAAAACCTTATTGCTGCAGCCGTTGTAGGAAGTGCTTTAGTCAAGCAACAGGGCTGAAAAGACACCAACAAACTCATCTGGAGGAGGAAAAAAGAGAGAAAGTTGCTGACAGACCTTCTGATGTATACCCCTGCACAAAGTGCTCCTTCTCTTTTGTGGCCAAATCTAATTTGCATCAACATCTGAAACGCCATCACCATGGAGAGTACCTCAAGTTAGTTGAGAGCGGCTCGCTCACAGCAGTGACTGAGGGAGAAACAGAAACAAATTCTGACAAGCTCGACCCAAACTATGAACCTCCTAGAGCGAAGAGGCACGTTAAGATCTCTTTGAGAGGCAGGAGTAACCCTAAAAAAGTACCTGTTGGCCGACCAAGGGGACGACCGCCTAAAAACAAGCGTGTTGCTCAGGTTGAAGTGCTTATGTGCACAGAGTGTGAACAAAGGTTCTCTGATCTGGAGACACTAAAAGCTCACCAATGTGCAGGACGGGATACTAATCAGATAGAGGAACCACAGGAAGCAGCAGATTCTCAACATATCTGCGGTGAATGCCTGAGAAGTTTCAGTAATTTTGATCTTCTCAAAGCCCATGAGTGCATTGAGCAGGGAGACGGATCTTACTGTTGCTCTCACTGCAACCTTTACTTCAATCGTTTGTGTAACCTTCGTCGCCATGAGCGCACCATCCACTCCAAGGAAAAGCCCTACTGCTGCACCCTGTGCCTCAAGTCCTTCACCCAGTCTTCTGGCTTGAAGCGCCACCAGCAAAGCCACTCACGACGCAAAGGCCACCGCCCGAGCTCAGCCCTTGTTGATGCCAGCATCTTTCCCTGCACATACTGCCCCTTCTCCTTCACCGACGAGCGCTATCTTTACAAACACATCCGGCGTCACCATCCAGAGATGAGCGTTAAATATCTGAGTTTCCAAGAAGGGGGTGTTTTGTCTGTTGAAAAGCCTCACAGCTGCAGCCAGTGTTGCAAGAGCTTTAGCACAATCAAGGGCTTCAAGAACCACAACTGTTTTAAGCAGGGAGAGAAGGTGTATCTGTGCACAGATTGCGGAAAGGCATTCAGTTGGTTTAATAGCCTCAAGCAACACCAGCGCATACACACAGGAGAAAAGCCTTACACGTGTCAGCAGTGCGGAAAGAGTTTTGTCCACTCTGGACAACTGAATGTGCACCTCCGCACGCACACGGGTGAAAAACCTTTCCTGTGTTCACAGTGTGGCGAAAGCTTCAGGCAGTCAGGAGATTTGAGGAGACATGAGCAGAAGCATTCGGGCGTGCGCCCATGCCAGTGCCCCGATTGTGGAAAAAGTTTTAGTCGGCCACAAAGTCTCAAAGCTCACCAACAGCTTCATAATGGCACCAAACTTTTCCCCTGCACTCAGTGTGGAAAAAGCTTTACTCGTAGATACCATCTCACCCGTCATCACCAGAAAATGCACTCCTGACTAAAGAAGTAAAGACAAATTTAGAGATGTCTTTATGAAAAGCTTGTTGTTCTTGTTTTAAAATCTACTTTAGTTAATTTAAGTTCCTTTGAGGCAAAATTATCTAGCTATTTGCTGAGACTGGTAGACAGGTCTGAACTAGCCATTTGGAATATACATTAATTGGGCACTTAATTAGGCTGTTGGATTGTAAGAAATTTGTTGGGGGAAAAAAAAGTTAGCAAAAGTTAAAACTATATTTTATTAACAAGTATGTCATTGTTCAACTGTTTGTTTCTATTATCATAGTAACAATTATTCTGTAAATGTATTTGTTGCAAGATATTTTCTTTTAGTCAAGAAACCTTAAAAGTGGGGATAATGAGTGTTTTGAGAACGAGAACTTTTGGTTTTGCATAGATGCATATATTTTCAGGTATTTTTTTTAAAGACATAATATCCCTCCTTGCTTACGATCATCTGTTGATGTGCTTCTGTTAATCTTTTTAGTTTGCATACACCTGATCTAAGCTGGATTTAGTTTTGTTTATCTCCCTTTAAGTAGTGGAACATTGCATAAATAACTACTTTTAACTATGATTTACAGTGATTGTGATGTTGCGAAACTTGCAGCCTGAAACCTTTCATCAGTTTGGTTTTGCCACTAATATTCTTTTCATTTTGCTTTTGTTACAAATGGGCCTCCTCAAAGACAAATATTTTGATGCTCATTTGTACGCTGTGACCGTGGTTGCTGTCATGTGTTTTTGCCATACATGTATGTAAAATGTATAAAATGCTACGTGTTTATTGCCTTTTTGTATTCATCTGTCACAATGTGCACAAACCAGGTAGAAAAAAACCCTCTTCATCACTGACCTTGATCACACTTAAGAGCTGGTTAATTATAATGAAACATGTCTATGTGATGTTTACAAGTAGAGATCCCTCTATAGATGTTTGAATTATAAATGATATGTAATATAATATTTATATTACACCAATTTTAAATATAGATATTTTAATTATGATCATTTAGTATTGCAAGGGCCACGCTCGGTATATTTAATATTTCTACCGTTCAGTTGCTTTTTAACAATTTCCTGTTCATTCAACATTCCAAAATATGGAACTGCTGATTTATGTTTAAAGATACCATAAAGATCACATCAGTTATTTCTTGTAGGTCTTGTAAAGTCACATGGTTGAGGGGTTTACTAACTCTGAAGGCTGAAGTGCTTTATGTACTGACTTGTGAGTGTTAAGATTTATGTCATTGCAACAAACTTTCTACAAAAATCCTTGGATGTTAAGACATTATTGACAATTTCAGAGAGCTAGAAGATGCTCATGTGTTGCTGACATTGGTTGCATATTGGTCCTATGCAAATTTCCCATCTTTACCAAAACAATACAAATACATTTATAAAATAAAATAATTAATTGAAAACTTTTTTTCCTTTTGCCCATTGAAATAGTGCTTACCAACAAAGAGTTCTATGATGCATAGTATGTATTACAAATCTGAATTTAATCTGTATGTTTTTCAGGTTTTACCACAGAGGTAGTCGGATTAAATACTGTGTTGAATGAGTTTGTGCCATTTAATGGTTCCCAAAATGTAAAACTGAGCAAAGAACATAAGTTTAAAAAAGATCTTTAAGGGCTACGTTTTTTTTAGATATTGCATTGACTTTTAATAAATTAATGATATTCTTTATAACTTTAGGAAGTTCAGCAGAAAGAATCCTTTAAATTAGTAACTTCAGAGTTTGAAGCTGTGCCATAGGGCACTACTTGTAGGTGGTTGTAATCTGTGTATGTATCAGTTAACTCCCTCTAGTGTTAGGTAATATGAATGTCCCCATTTTTGATCATCTTTGAACTGCAAACAAGCCTTCAGTACATCTCCGAGTTTATATAGCTCTCTTGACAGATTTAGTTTGAATAAATAAAAAGTTTAGGACTATACCATTACATGTCCATATAAGTTATATTAAGCATAACAAAAAGCATGTTGTGCCACTTGAAGAAAACAAAGCAGCCTTAGTTACAAATCCACCGTTGACTGTTTATTTCATAAAAGCACATCAACAAACCACATGAGTGTTTTCCATACAAGTCTTGCACTGAAAAAAAAGTTGTTTACATGCCTCATCAATTTAATTTAGTCTTGTGTAAAGACATAATGACATACTAAATACTACAATCACAGTCATTTATATTTCTTTGTTCCTTCATACATTTCACATGATTATGTTAATAATCTTCCTATAAGATGTGAAAGTCACTGCCATTGTATCTAGGACATATTCCTCAAACAGCTAGTCTAAGAAAAGTGTGCTGTATTAGGATTAATTAAATTGAACAATTCGTGAGGCATATTCATTCCAGGCAGTAGAATCATAATTCTGTCCTTTTGTCTCTTTGTTAAACTATTGTGGCCCATACAGGTCAATCTCTTAACTGCATCTAAATGTAAACCACACTCATAAAAGCAAAAATGGAAACTATACACGTGGAGTCCAGTCCCATCATAATCATACATTATTATTATTACTACCAGTGTCTGGTATAGCTGAACAAAAGAACAATTCTACTGAAAGAAGTAGCAAACACCTTTTTTTGCCGCCTCTGTAAAAGAAGGTTTAAGGGAAGGTCAAAATGAACACTTGAGAGTGACTATGAACAGGAGTAATACTGAGAAAAAGGCAGCAGTTGGTTTTTAAGGTTTAAGTCACTAAAACCTTGCACAAGAGGTAAAGTGTGGACTGCTATAGGTTTAATAGAGGCATCTGGAGAGAGGTGTTTATGTAAACACCTTAAAAATCTGGCTATATAGTAAGGCTAAGCTAAGAATATGTGTTGTTTTTTAATGACCTCAAAATTTGAGCTGAAATACTTCATCCTTCACTGCTTCTTTTCCACAAGTTCCCTTCATTTCATCATGAATGATGTGCTTCCCAATTTAAATGAATGTATACTTACTGTTTTATCACATATACAACAGGTCTTCCTAAGGGACGGCCCAGGAAAGACATCAGGATTAAATGAAATAAAACAGTAACAAGACTTTTAAGGTACAGCAGCAAGGTCGTTTCTGAAACGGATGCCTTCAAATACAAGATGTTGTTTTTACCACTTCTGGTAGAATTCAGGACTAAGGGCCGGAAAATTGTTTCACTGTAGTATTTTGTTAATGAAGGATCAGTTTTCTGTTCTGCCAAATGTATGTTAGAGTAACTTAAAAAAGATTTTGTTGTGTATATTAGAATATTACAGGAACAACTTTGGCAAAACTACCAATGACAGTCGAATAATTATCTAGAGTTAAATATAAGGAAAATACAAAGGGTTTTAAAGAGCAAACACTGCAGGGTAAAACAATTATCCACAATACTAAGAACGAATATAAGAAAAAAGGAGAAAAATCTCTAAAAGCATAAAAAGCCTGAAAGCAAGGTATGGAGGAATGAAACTCTTGGGCTTACTGACAATAACAAAATGGACAAAAGTACAGATTCTCTGTTTCCCCAGTTCCAAAACATTTACACTGAAGTGGGTATAATTTTACCAATTGTTTACTTTTACGACGGTTCAAGTGACTTCAACTCCTCCACCTGTGACTCAAGATCTATTTCCTGTAAAAAAAAAAAGAGATATTTTATATGACTGCTGGAATGTAATGGTCTAAACTGTACATTAGGTTTTTTTTTATTGATGTATTAGTAGTAAGCAAAAGGATTTGATCATTACTAAATATTACAGGAATCATCACTTTTTACCTTGTCTTGAAGTTGTTCTGTTTCCTCCTTGTGTGAAGCTTCAGTCTCATCTAGAGTTTTCTGCTGATCTGTTTTCTTTTTCAGTAACTCAATCTCCCTGTATTAAAACATTAAAGTCAAAAAACATTAATACATTTCTGAAGCTATATTGAGTACCTTATAAAATGATAATTAATCACTTGTGTGTATATAATAATTTTGGCCCTATGACTAAAATAAAAACATCTTTGAAAAAAAAAACTGTAAATAAATGATCATTTTGACTTGATTTAATTGTGAAGTGGTGTTACAAATAACAATTTCTTTGCACTTAAGATACACATGTGTGATTTTGATTTGTAATTATAAAAAATAGTTTATTATTGTTTTGTTTTTACATTTAAAAATGTGCTTCCTTATTGTCATCTTAGAAGAATTGTATCAGATAGCTCATTATCTGCATAAATTGCTTTTTTCATTTTTATTTTTAATAAATTAACTGAAATATATGTGTGGGCGGGTTTATGAGGACACAAATTTATATAATGACATGGGTATGACATACGTATTACAATATGTAGGTGTTTTACGAGGACATTTTCAGTGTCCCAGTAATTTAAAAGGCTTAAAAAAAATACTAAATGGTGTTTTTTTGAAAATCCAAAAATGCACACAGTTTCCTGTAAGGGGTAAGTTTAAGCATAGGGTAGGTGTAGGGCAATACCACATTCAGTTTGTCCAGTATAAAAACCATTACGCCTATGGAGAGTCCCCATAAATCACAGTATTAGTATGTATGTCTGTCAGAATCTTGTTATGTAATACTAATTGTATTTATTGCCATATTATGTGTATTTATTAGCCTTGGACTTTAAATTAACACAAATTTACAATTAACAAATAACAAAGGTGAATATATGGAAGTACATTCATCTTTGCAGTCAAGCTTCAAACTAAACAGGACCAGTGGATTAGTATCTGTGTGTTTTCTCTCACTTTTGCTGATACTCTTTTATAAGGCGTTTGGCCTTGCTGTATTTGCGTTCTAGAGCCTGGTACTGAGCCTGAGTTTCTTTCAGGTGCTCATCAACAGCCTGGCAAAGACTCTGCGCCTCCATCCAATATCCCTCCAGCTTTTCCATGCGCTCCCGGTTCTCCTGCATGTTACGCTCCATCTGGGCCTTTTCAGAACGCCAACGTTGCTTCTCCTGCTCTGCATGATTTAGCTTCACACATGAATGCAAACAGGTGATTACATTTTTGGTCGTGCAAATAGCAACATAGATCTAAACTTTACAACTGTGGAAACCCTTAACTTTTCATCAGAGGAAAAACTTCCATATGTGTTCCTTTTTAAGGCCTATGAATGGAAAGTCTACCATCATTTACTCACACAAATGGCATTTTCAGGGCTCGCAAAAATGCTAGCCCGACGTCTCAGGGCTATTGTGTCTTCCAGTCGGGCTACCAAAATCCATCTCAGCCCTACCCGTCGGGCTATCATATAGGGAGGAAAATATATTTAAATGCTTTTGCATTCTTTCAAAAATATGTTTGGGTAATTATGTAATTTGCGGGCATCGGGGAGCCACTGTTAATTTGGTTAAGTATTGAAATCGCGTCTGTTTTTTACTTTCACTTTGTGATCGCGCGAACTGTGTATGGACGTTTCATCGGGCGCACGCGCCTGGACCGAAGTTATAACTGTGTCTGTGTTGTGTTTGTTTATCGGTCTGGTTACAAACCAGCAACAAACGCAGCTAATGACGAGAAATCAAGTTGGACTCTCAGGTTATTGTGCTGTGGGTACTGTTTCTTATACATTTATTTATTTGTAGCGACCTGTCACCCTTTTAAAATTTTCCATAAACAGAAAAATCTAAACATGAACACACATATTATATATAGTCAAATTATTAAAAAAAAGATAAAACGCAGAACAGTCTAAGCACACATGACATGCGTTCCCGTACCTGCGCCGGCGTGCGTGCGCGCTCGCTCTCCTGTTTGCAGCTGAAAACGAATAATCAGAATTGATGGACAACTAGGCTATATATGGGAAAATACATCAGCACAACCCGGCGCAGAGAAAGAAAAATAGAGCCAAGATGAAGCCGGTGCTTCAGTTTCAGGTATATATACGTTTATAATCCTGTGAAACGTCTTTGACTGACGTTAGTAGACTAATGTGTTTTATTGTCGGTTATTTCACCACCAACAACAAAGAATCTGACTTAACATTGCAGTTTCCATGACGTAAAATGTATTATATGAAAAAAAGGCAATATATGGTATTTGATTTAATTATGGTTTAATTGAATAACACTGTAAAAATACATAATTTAATACAATGCCTGCAAAGGGCACTAAAGGCCTGATAATCGACGATCCAATCTTTGTTTAATATTGACCAAAGATTTAATTCCAATATCCAGTTAATTTATTATCATTTATTTTTTAATTTGGCCACCTGTTTGTAATAGAAATGATGCAGCATATTTAATTTATTCA